>JANEYF010000077.1:0-86785 GCA_029963845.1 Rhamnusium bicolor
TTTATAGTTTTAAAATTTACCGCCATCTCAGATCTGTAATGCGCGCATAAAGAGCACTAAACCATACGCAAAGATCTTGTATAACGTCTCTGACTGTATACAATGCACGATATGCGCGAGCACATAGAAATTATGTCACAAGGTAAACACACATGCTACAACCACGAGCATATAAGCAAGATAACGTTGAGTTGATAGTGAATTTTAATTAAAACGTTTAAAAAGTGTTTTATTGCTCGTTCCCTTTAAAAAAAAGGGTGGTCTTTCATCACGAAATCACACTTGCCATTTATTCTTTACAAAAAATTATACCTTTAAGACATAAAAAAATGTTTTTAACATATTGTTTCAAATTTTTCTAGCCAAATGAATTAAGTAAGACAAAAAATACCACCACCTTCTTCTTATGATGGTATTTTTTTTATGTATCGTGATGTATTATATTCTTAAAAATAATTAAACTTTTTTTTGCAGTCATAAGTTTCACATTTGACATGGCAAAAGGTACTGCAATTGTGCAAAAAGTTTCAAAATCTTACCCCCACTTTTTACAAATATTCTAATATAAAAAATAATTTCTGTCCCTTTGCCTCTATACATATATTAATAGATTATTATTTGAGAATAGGGAATTCAGTTGTAAATATTAAACATATTTACCAGTTAAAAATGTTTAACCAATTTGTATATACAGCTTATCTCGACAGCGAATTAGGTTTTGAGTTCTGTTGTCAAAACAACTATAAAAAGCTGAATTCGCCATGGCCCGTGGGTGGATGGTATGCAAGTTAGTTATATTTACATATGTGATTTTCTTATTCGATAACAATCTGAGAGTAAAGTAGAGCTCATCAGATTTTGGGATTTATAATGGAAATGAGTTTACTGTTTTACCCCTTTCAATTTTTTAAAAATTTTGTTTTAGTTACGTTTCATTAGCGAAACACGAAGTCTCTAAAAAATAATTTTTCCGTGTGGCTATTACAACTGGTGGCTATTGTTTCAAAATAGCAGAACACCTAAAAATTTTCTCTTCATTTTGAAAGAAAAAAAAAACCAAAATTTTCGTAAAAATCATGAACCACTTAATCGTTAATTTCTGGTATTAATGAACAAAAAAAATTATTATTTTTTGTTTATTTCTACATAAATTAAGCTTCATATTAATTAAATTAATGTATATAATTATTATGTAGATGTTAGTTTATCTTATTTATTTATTTATTTATTTCAAAATACTAGTAACATTACACAAAATACAATTATTGCCTCTCAAAGAATCTAAATTCTGTTGAATATGTGCATCTGTCTATTTTGAAACTACCGAAAGTTTTACTTTTTTACTTGATACTATGATACTAAAAAGTTATTCTATATATTTTTGGGTGAAAATAATAATACTACACGGTGTTTCGTCTATAATAATATATAATTTATAGCTACAACTTTATACTTATTAAACCTAAGTCAAATATGAAAAATAAATATACAAACGTTTGCAAAATATTCCATAATTTAGCTACAATACTTCTAATATAATCAATCACAACACCAAGCATTAATTTAATATACACTTACTCGAGCCATTTCCACGGCTCTGTGTCCGGACTGGTGATAGGCGTGGGAAACTAAATAAATGATTATTAGCATAATAAGAATCACAACTGCTGAAAAAAATTTGGTGAAACCAGTGAATTTAACATATATTTTATAAATTACTACTTTAAATGTGATGTCTTTGTGCAGTGCCGTAGCTAGACTTGTTGGCGCCTGTGGCAAATCATGAGTTTTGCGCCTCCCCCAACCCAAATTAAAAAGCTGAGGAAATATATATTTTATTTTAATGAAAACAGACATAAGAACAAAAAACCTAAAAATGTCAAATAAGTAGTCTAATAATAAAATAACTGAAAATATATTCTCCGAACAAAAAAACAATTAAAATATTTGGTTTTAATCACATATCGACATAATAAATAATATACAACTTAAAATTTAACTTTTCTAGATTTAGATTCAGCAAATATGTCTATAATCTCATCATAATTTAAATTAATTGCAGTTGATTTTTCAATTGAAACTATAGACATATTTGTTAATCGTTGTTGCCCTACAGAAGAACGTAAATATGACTTCACAAGCTTAAGCTTGCTGAACGAACGCTCGCACGCAGCAGTTGTCACTGGGATGCTTAGGAATATTCTCAAGGCCGTCTGTATGTTTGGATAAATATTTTCTATGGACAGGTTATACATACCTTGCAAAATTTCCAAGGGACCCATTTCAATAACATTTTCTTGCAGTGTTTTACTTTGGAATTTGAAGCTTTCTACTTCTGATGTAAATTCGTAAGCACTTAAATCAGCAGGATACTTGAGTGCAAGATCTGTGGCTTTCTTTTTTAATTCTTCCAAAGTGGTTGTCTCGATAGAAACCCTGTTTAAGAACCCAAAATCATCTGCTAGCTCATTTAGAGCCACAAATCTTTCTTCCATTTGCATGATGAATGTATCAAGAACCTGCAACAATCCAACTTTCAACTGCGTGGTGGAATCAAAAGAATGAGATTCATCGCTTGCTTTCGTCCCAGGCATTTTTGTTTTTCTTGCGCTTTCGAGACTCCTGAAGTATTGGTTCAATGTCTATTTTCTCTGCCATCAACTTTGAGGACTGAATTGTGTGACGAAATCTTCTTGTCTATATTTTTTCATTTCGTCCAACAGTCGCTGAATCATTCGGGCACCTTTTGATACATCATGCTGCTTTTCTTGCAAGAAAAGATTAATACTATTTATTTTATTCAAAAGAATATTCCAAAACGTCAAATAACAGATGAATTCAAATTTTTTCATGAACTTTAATAACGCCTTTGCTTGCACAATTGTATCTTCAGTACTTTTTTCTGATACGCTGACCTCTTCAAGAATGTCGACAACTTTTTCCAGTTGGAAGTTCAAAGCATGGATAGCGTTAGCTTTTGATGACCAGCGTGTATCGCTTGTTCCTTTTAAAGACACCTTAAGTTTGCTTTTCAACAGTTCCCAGTGGAAAGATGACCCAACAAAAAAGTTATATATTTGTTGAACTGTTCCGAAAAAAGATTTGCATTTTTGGAGTTATCTGAGCAGCATGAACTCCCACTAAATTAATTTTAATTTAAAGACGTTGCGCGCGCTTAGTAATGCGAGAAGCAACGAAAATGAGCGAATGAACTGCTGCCGCTAGTCAACAGCCAACGTATGCAAAACCCACAACACGCTTCGATAAAGTTGAGCCAGAGCCAGCACTGACACCGGATGTAATGTGAAACAAAGGTGCGGAACCGATTTCTTTGACTCCATTGTTTTACATTACATTAGATGCAGACTCCGGCTCTGGTGCGTGTGTCTTTTCTCTTGCTATAATGTTTCCAATTTTGTGCCCTTAAAATCGTGCGCCCGTGGCAAATGCCACTTTCGCCACGCCCTAGCTACGGCTCTGTCTTTGAGTTAATCTATGGTAACAGCTAAAGTAATAAAATTATAAAAAGTATCCTCATAAAATTGACATTTCTATCTGTATTTGGCTTTACATTATGAAGATAAGAATTAAATTTGGAAAAGTTGGAAGAGATATTTATCCCTATGAACTTTACAGACTATTTATTTTTTAAATTTTAATAAACTTAATGTTATATTAGTGAATAAAAATACTAAATTTATATTTTGTAATAAAAAAATACAGACGTCAGATTTATTTGTATTTGATCTTACCAAATCAGCATTTTATTGATTCCGTTTTTGGTTTTTACAAATAGAAAAAGTTTAAGGCGATTTATAGGTTTATGTTGAATAATGGTGAAAACACCTGCCACTGGCTTTTTGGTAAAATTTTTACTGAACTAGCAACAACTTTAGGTTGACTCAAGAAGTGTTTAACACTATGTATATCCAAAAGGAAACATTTTCAAACCCACATTCATATAAACTTATTCTTATCTTTATGTTTAAATTTTAGCCTAAAGCCTAATCTTAGCGACACTCCAAATATGTATCTTTGCATGCAAAATGAATAAGTATCACAAATGTCAAACTATTTTTGCTCTTGTTGAATAAGGAAAGGCAAACCTTTTTTGGGCCTCGGAAAATTTTATTTTCAGAACTTTTGCTGCTGCATTCACATAGTAAACTAAATAAACTGGAATTCAAGCAACGTATTAAATACAAGTTATAAATTGTATAATAGTGGCTGCTTTAGTTCACAGGGAATAAGACTAGTACATCAAATAAATCATTATGCTTATTGGGCTCTATCAATTAAAAGGTAGTGATGATAAAATGTCTGGCCAATTATTTTTTGTCAATTAATTGTTATAATGGACTGAGTTGATGAACAGTAATGCTTTCTTAAACGTATGTCAGCCACAATTGGTTTTCCATAACTTACAAAATTTTATTAAGATTGAGAATATAATATAACAGAAAATGTTACTTACGTTAGTTTGCAACATAACTTACAAAAAATAATATAAAAAAATGTAATAATGAGACCTCAAATTTCAATTTAATTGTTGATTGTATTATTGACTTCTGCTCATCACTAATAAAAGCATTTTAATTAGTTTCCATCATATCTACAATAAGTTCATTTAAAATATATATTGAACCTTCTTTAGCATCAGGATCAATTTTTCAAAATATGGGTGGTAATTAAACTCTTAAATTATATATTTGAATAACTTTGTTATTTAAATAATTTTTTGGGCAAATATTCAAATTTTCATATGCTATCAAGCTATAAGCTATAAATTGTCTGAATAATTTTGAAAATTTCAACTGTACGTTTTTTTTTTTTGCAAAATTAAAATAACTGATTAGTTTTAGTTCATTTGCTAATTACTTCAGTAACATATTAGTAAAATAACTGCTAGCAAATTAATTATCATTTATTCGATTAATAAAAATAAATAGGCATTATTTTTGCTTATACAGCGAGTACTAAATCAACTAGAACAGGCAAGGAAAGCAAATGATGTATGTGTAGATTTCTTATGTGTAGTATTGATGATTGTTCTCACTAGAGGTAAAGAGGGCATAATCCATACACGTCATTTTTTGCTTTCCTCTTAACACCTCTCAACTTGAACCAACTCTCGTTGTATACTTCTATAATAATATCACATATGTGAAATATTTTCAGTTTTTGTATTCGGATGAGGAACATAGCTAAAGATCACATCTCAGGTAGTCAATCCAGTTACGGGCTTACGTACAATTTTCGTACAAAAAAATATTGTGAAATGCAACGGTACACGACAAAAACTTCTAATGCCGAAGAATTTTTGTCAATATTTGGAGAAGGGCCCGCAGTGTTTTCATACACATGAATTTGGGGAATCCATTCACGTGAAAAAGTTCAATTATAATCGGCAGGTTCTGACAGAAGCTTATTATCGATAAATTGTTGAGGACTATCGTCCACAAAATCGGATAAAACTATCAATTTCCATTTCATCCTCTTCATTTTTATCTGTACTCGCACCATTACTAATATAATCCAAATTTTCATCTTCCTCCATTATTTCATTAGCATATTCCTCCAGCTGTTTGTTGGATAATATTTCTTGTTTTTTGTCGAAGTATTTTGAAATCGGACAACATATTAGTTTCAAGTAATAGAAATCAGTGCGAAATGCACCGCTTATTTTCTTGACCTATCATGGGCCATTGACATTTTAGTATATCCCAATACAATATAGAATATATGAAATAAATTGAACATGATCGCACGACAACTGCTCCACATGAAAAATGCTTTTGTAAAATCTCGTCAACAGTTCAGATGGCACAAATTGTTTTGGATGTGACAACAATCGTATCAAAAGGGTTAGATGTGAGTGTTGTCATGTTACAAATATAAGCTGTATTGTTATCTTTTAAATGTGGAAGATTAGTACTTAATTACTAAAAAAGTCTTAAATAAATTCTCTGAGACTGAAGTGCCCAACTAAAGCTGGAAGCAGTGACTTTAGTCGCCAGTAATGAAATATCGCTTGTCTATACCAATGATCAGCAGTTTGTAATTGCATTTCGATAAATAGAGTCTTAGACATTTTATTATTATGAAAAAATATCTTGATGAATTCCTTCGCGAAATACCGTGGACTGGGGGATACAAAACAACTTGGAACTAGAGTTTGATAGCACAGAACTTTATTGCAAATGCTGTAATAATGATACACGAAAATCTAATGTTTTAAAACTTTCAGTATTTTACATATGCTCCCGTTATGTCTGTAGACCTGAAACAGTCGTTTTCAAACTACAAATGGATTTTTAATGACAGGCGCCGAAATCTAATTGCAAATCATTTAGAACTATTAATAATATACTTTTATTCGTGCCAAAAGATAATTGTTATAGTGCAATAGTGTTCTTTGCTAAATGTTCAGCATTCATCTAATTATGGATATTACAAAAATCACCTGTCAGTAGTAAGATATTGTCTATTTTGTATCGTATATCATTTTTGCACATGAAAATATGTGTTTGTACACGAGCTGAATCTGCTGCTGATGTTTGTGAAATGACTACCTGAGATGTGATCTTTAGCAATAACAGCTAATACAATTTTTTTGTCACTTGGTACTTGCACACTTGGCACATATTTTAATTTGTTCTCATTGTTTATTCTTGTCCAATGCTTTCGTTCTATTTCTTAAAAGTAAAATTTCTAAAGTTATAATGTATAAGCAGGCAAATTTTGTTATGCCATTTCCTGGTCAATTTATAAGTAAATATGCAAAAAATAAATTTAGGCGACCAATCTATATCACTATATTTTAAAACAATTATGTTTTTAGAAAATATTTTTTAGTAAAACTTCTGGTAAGAAATAAAGCTTTGCAATAGTTATTAAACTGCTTGAAAGTATTGATACTCTCATTTAAGGTAAGCTATAAAAAGTTATTTTAAAGAAATAATTTATGTATTTTTTTGAAAATGCTAGAAATTATGAACAAATTTTCGAAAGTTTTTTTTTTGTGAAATCAAATTGATTCAAATGTATATATTATTTTTCAAAATAGTTTTAACATTTATTATTTTCCAATAAAGACTAAAAGTGAAGAATATTGTTACATCTAATAGGAGATTTCACTTTTTTTTCAACTGTGAGAATAAGTTGTTATATGATTCAATATTACTAGCTTCCTGTGAATTTTATTTACAGTATGTACATTAAAACTTAAATAAAAGCAAAAGCAAGTGCTTTCAACATAACTTTCTATACATATTAACAAACAATAAACTAAACACAAGACTTACTTCTGCTTGCAAATCAGCAACTTTGTCCTGAAGTTCTCTAACCTTGTCACTGTCATCTACTGAATGAATTCTTAGTTCTCCTTCTGTTGCAATTTCTTGACTCTAAAATTAAAATACATGTGTTCACTAATAGCTAAGTTATATTTTATTTAAAACGTGACAAAAAGTACATTCTACTTCAAAATATTCGTTTTAAGTAATACTGAAAAATCTACCCATTATTGGCAAGATAGCCATTTCACTTATGGTCATATTTATGCAGTTTTTCCTTCAGTTGACAATATTTTTGAGTGACAAATCATATTTATTCAAACTTCTTATTACATTTGCAGTGACTGACGGTGGTTAATTATCTTACAAATAATGAGTAAATGTAAATTTATAATAATCTTAAATTTGCATGTGCAAAAAATCGCTATTTGATTTACAGCAAAAAGTCCGATTGTATAAATAGATATTTATATAGCGATTAAAAAAAATTGCTATGTTATAATTATTCATTATTGTTACTATCAACATTCTATCGAACACACTTCAGATCTGTCGTTACCTTTAACTCAAGTTGACTAATTTTTTGAGTGAGTTCAGCAACAGCTTGAGTTTTTTCAGCATCACTAATTTTGGCTTTCATTAATTCATCCTGCATTTTACTTTCAAGATCAGAATATCTTCTTTGTTCATCTAGAAGACGAGCAGCAGCTTCTCTATCTCTTAACTCAGCCGCTTCCAAACATTCTCTCTGCTTTTTAATTTCTTCATCTTGCCTTCGTAGCTGGTTGGTACTAACTTGAACTTGAGTTTCTAACTCCATAACCTAAAATATAATGAAAATTAAATTAGTTAAATATGTTTCATTAATTTACTCTAATATAATTACTCTCTAGTATTAAATAAATTCTAAGGTGTGAAGTATATACTTGGTAAAATATTTCAAATAACTTGAAATATTTACCTTAAGACGTAGTTCCTTAACCTCAGTTAGAGTTTCCATTTCTCTTATTCTAGTGGTCATTAGTTCCTCTTCCAATTTTTGTGTTTCATTATGGCGATTTTCCCAAAACAATAATTTTTTTGGAGTACTATGAGCCTCGCCTGAAGATGTAGGTTCTTGTCTATGTTCCTACAAGCAACAAAATTAGCAAGAATTACTAAAATAAGGCCAATTTAAAAAATACTTGAAGATGCCTCTGCCATTGAGCACCAAGTTCTGAAACTCTCTGTCTAAGATCCTTAAGTGAAAGATTAGCTTCAGCTTCTCTAAGTTTTACAGCAATCAGTTCTTCCTGTAAATGTGCGACACTATTGTCAGGTGCAGTTTCCCTCAAAGTTTTCTTATCTTCCTCTAATTCATGAATTCTTGATCGTAAATCACGAATCAAAGCATCATTTTCAGCTTCCCTTAATCTCACTTTTACTAGCTCTTCTTGTAGGCACTCTATCATCTCTTCCCTTTGCTGTAATTGTTCCTGTTTAAGAGTTATCTCCTCTATTGAAGACTGCCTCGATGTATGCTAGAGAATATAAAACAGTTACTCAATATGTACAAAAAATAACCGCTCAAGAAAAGTATATTAAATGAACATGAAATTTAAAAAAGAAGATACTATGAAAAGTAACTATTTTAATACATATACGAGTATCATTAAATCAATTTAATGTCCTACTAGTGTGTTATTTTGCAATAATAACCCTATTTTGAGATACATTAAATGAGAATAATACCCATAATGCCCTAGGGCATTATACATTTATAACTAGAGCTGTCCGAGGTGGCTGGAGTACAGCCACGGTCTTGTGATGGCGTCACACGTGCCGATATAGAAGTGATTTACGCTGCAGTCTTATTTGAAAGGTTGATGCGTGAGGTTATACCTATAAATTATACATAATGTCAAACGCGCCAAAGGGTAAAAAACGACCGTACGCGGACACAGTGAATAAATTTATCTGTGAATTTCCGGATTTATTCTATGACGGATGCAAAATAATTTGTAAAGTTTGTAATCAAGACTTAATGTGCTGGCACAAAACAGATTGTCGTCGTCATATCAACACCGTGCAACATCAAAATAAAAAAAATGGCATGCCTTTGACAACTCAGTTTATGTTTGATTTATTGTTAATGTTAATAGCCTGTAATATTCCGCTACACATACTGGATAAACAACCATTTCGGAAGTTTTGGAATAAATACAATCCCCAGGTGACCTTACCAAGTCGTACATCGTTACGTAGATATATTCCAGCTGTTCGTGAAGACATTGTAAATAGGATTAAATGTGGATTAAAAAATACACGGCTCTGGTTATGTATTGACGAGACGACAGATTGTAAAAAAAATTCTATTTTAAATATTATAGTACGTGTACTGGGCCCTCTTAAACTAACATTTCCACTTTTACTAGCTAGTAAAAGACTAACTGCGTGTACTGGCGAAATAATTACGCGTGGGGTGTTGGAGACATTCGAAAAATTTGAATTTTCAACAAGTCAAGTATTGATGTTTGTGACTGATGGTGCTGCGACAATGCGCATGGTAGGCCGTTCTTTTCAAAGAGACAATTGTAGGTTTTTACATGTTACGTGTAAAGTGCATGCGTTACATCTTGTGGCAGAAACGATTCGAAAATGTTTTCCAGAGGTAGATGCATTAATAGCAAATACAAAAAAAGTTTTTCTCAAATCTCCTAAACGGCTTCGAGCATTTTAAAGACAGTGTCCTGGTATCCCTGAACCACCAGAGCTGATTCTTACACGTTGGAGAACGTGGTTGAAAGCGGCTTTTTATTATGCTGAATATTTTCAACAAATAAAAGCTGTGATACTACAGTTCAACCCTAACGAGGCTGCAGCTATTAGGGAAAACCAGACAAGCTTTCAAGACGTTTCCCTTGAAACAGATTTAAAAACTATTAATAACAATTATAGAGGACCACACGACGCAATAGAAAAATTGCAAAATAGTTCGTTGTCGTTAGTGGAATCGCTGCAAATAGTGGACGACGTAAATACACAGCTACAGGCTATAAATGACGCAAAAAATAATCGCGTTAGTGAAAAATTCGAGTGTATTACAGAAAGATCCTGATTTTAGCAAATTAAGACAAATTTGTGATGGTGCATCTACAACTTCGTTAAGTGAGTTCACAGATTGTTTTACTTATGCCTGTATTACATCCGTAGATGTCGAATGGTCATTTTCAAAATGCAAAACATATTTTTTCACCAAAGCGAACATCGCTGACGGAGACAGCTGTAGAAACATACCTGATGCTATTATACTATAGATCTTCCCCACTTTGTGATGACGACAACCAAACTACTTCATAAATCTGCTTAAAAGGGTGAGTTTTATACAAATTTTTATAAAATGTAACATTATTGTTAAAATTTATTTCCATTTACTGTACTTATTCAAGTATTATGATATGATGTAAACATATGAGTCATATGACGGCTCTGTCGGCCAGGTGACCTCGGACAGCTCTATTTATAACACATTAACAATTTCATTACAACACCACACAACACAAAACAACTAAATGGTGATGGCCATTTAACGAACAAAATGTGTTATGGCGTTTACAAACAATTTTGATTATTACTCTCTTTTAAATGAAATCGTCCTGAATATAATAATGTCAAATTAATCGATCATAAATGTCAAAGAATTTTCGAATTAAATAAGGGATTAGTAGGACATTAAACATTGAAGGCACCACGGGTGTTATAGGATATAGTGACGCCCTCGGTCGACGTACATTGCCGATCTCGGTGCGTTATTATCCTTATAACACCCTAGATACCTTAATAACTATAGCACGTATTTAAAATTTTTACAAGTGATTTTAAAAAGATGTATCCTCGATATTTTTATTAAATCTTGAATATAAAACTATTGAAATTGAATCTATATATCTTGTTCCGACATAAAGTTATATACCAAAAATGGCTATTTAATAATAAATAGGTAAATAAAACTTACTGTTTCTTCCATCATCAGTGATAATGATCTGATTTTTTCATTAGCCAAAGCAAGCTGATGAGTGGTTTCTAAATATGTGTGTCGCAGTACATCCAATTCTCTTTGTACCACAAATGTCGTCTCTTCTTCTTCGGCTCTACTGACTTGACCCCTTACCAAGCGATCAGCCAGAGCTTTACTTTCTTCTTCCAACATTTCACATCTATGTCTTAATTGTTTGTTTTCTTGCCGAAGCCTCTAAAATTTTTACAGATTGGAAACATGTTTGAGAATTAGAAAACAAATCAAAATTTAGTACCTTCAATTCAGACATTTCTTCTTGTTCCTTGGTTTTTATTACATTGTATTCTTTTTTCTAGTTTTTTCATCTTTTTGGCATTATATTTCATACTGTATGCAGATTGCATCAATCCTTCTGGATCAGCTTCAGCACGGGCAGGAAGTTCCTTTTGGAAGTACTGTACAAAAAATGTTTTTTCATTTCAAAATATTCCAAAAAATATGAACTGGTAAATATTAGAAATTTTTCAATTACAATTTATTATACAGGGTAGGGCAATAGTGCGTCCGACTTCGATATCTTGAGTTCTATGATAGCTAGAAACTTGATTTAAAAAAAAGTAAACTAGACAAAAACGTCTATAACCGGAAATTGAGAAGACGATTCTACAGCCTTAAATAACATTTTTTGAAACCGCTTTGTGTCCTCTTTTCAGTCCTGTATTATTACTGACTTTCTCCCAACCACTTGGATGTAACGATTATTTTTTTGTTGAAATTATACCATTTACAGGTGTATATTAAAAAAAATCAATAGTCACATTTATCGATTTTAGGAAAAAATATGTTAGTACCAGTACAGAAAAATGCTAGTAAGATATAATGGAGAAGTATCTGAACCACGAAATATTGAAATGGGTGTCCCGCAGGGTTCTGTTTTGAGACCACTCTTATTTATGTTATACATAAATGATTTACCTCAACATATATCTAATGGTATCGTTACAATGTTTGCTGACGATACCACAATTACTTTATCTGCAACAACTCCAGAAGTACTGTCAGCATATATAGTGCTTACCTGTGATGAACTAGAGGCTTGGTGTCAACGCAATCATTTGATTTTAAATAAAGACAAGACTGTATATATTAATTTCCATGTTAGATCCCCTCTATCAGATTCCTTTAAAGTAGAAAATAATTTAGTTCTCTCACAAAATACAAAATTCCTAGGTATGTGGTTAGATAATCGATTAAACTGGGATAAGCATATTGAACATGTTTGTGCAAAACTAAATTCTGCATATTACGCTATAATGTAATTGAAATCTTGTTTAAACACTGAAGGAGTCTTAAATGTCTACTATGCACTGGCCTATAGTCACATATCGAATAATATTGTTTCTTGGGGAGTAGGTAATGATCTTCCTAGTGCTTGTTGCGCAGAAAAGATTAATTAGATTAATCTTTTCGCTACAGCCATTGGAGACCTGTCGAAGGGTGTTTAAAGACAAAAAAATATTGACTGTTCCGTCCATATTTATTCTAAAATGTATCATGCATGTCTACAAAAATAAAAGTAACTTTGAGAAATTAAATAGTAACCACTCTCACAATACTAGACATGGTAATAATACCCAGAGTATCCCAAATCACAAAACTTCCTTTTTCAAACATTCTCCCCTCTATAGTTTTATTACAATGTTCAATAAATTACCGAATCAAATAAAAACTATAAATAATGTAAATAGATTTAAGAGGGAAGTTAAGGATTTATTAATAAACAATGTTTACTATTCTGTAAATGAATATTTAGGTAATTAAATTTCATGTGATTTCTGTTTGTTTTTATTTATATACACAATAATTTTATTTATACACATTAGTAATAAGATATATTTTGTAATTATTAAAATCAAATGTATTATACTATGCTGTGAGGTCCCATATATATTTATATGTGTGTATATGTCTGTAATTTTTTGACTTGCCATATGTAAATATTATGTATGCAAATTTTGGTCAAATCATTCATTCATTCAAAACTACTAACTAGTTCATTTCATTTTATTTTATCTTTTATCTACCAGTGCGTTTTTATATTTATTTTAGTGTAATATATTTTACGACTATATTGTACCTTTTACATACAATATTGTTTTAAATGATGTTTGTTTTGTTTGTTAAATGTTAACATTGTAATGTCTCATATTTATTTTTTTCTTTAAGACCAAAAATTTTTTTGATTTTAATATTGTATCATTTCATTTTTTCTCTATTTGTTAACATGTTTGACGTGCCAAATGTACAAATTTTGTATCTATGATTGGTAAATAAATCTATCTATCTATCTATGAGACATCTATGCGATGACACTCAACCATTTTCACTTCCTAAAAGTATACAAGATGGTCAAAAAGGATTTTTAAATATCCAACTTTTTGAACTGAATTTTCTCAATTTTTTCAAATGGAACACCCTGAATATTTTTGGTTGATGTGATGTAGGATTGAAAAACGAAAATTTTGTATGTACATTCCTATGGATATTCTGTTTTTTTTTTCAAATAATTTAAGAGAAGGTATTATGATAAGTGTGTTACATGATGCCTATAAAAACATCACACCAACAATAATTCAAAATTTGAATAAATGCTTTTAGAAGTATCACTCCGGCAATTTTATGAACAGTAGAAACCTCATTCCAAAGACACATAGAAATGTGTGCCAATCAAAATGGGCAGCATGTGGAGCACTTTTTATATCCTCTCTTGAATTACAAAAAAAATAAATATTTTTAATTTTATTGCTGAATTTTGCAGCTATTATTAAAAAATCTTCGTTATTCAATTCTACATCACATCATCCAAAAATATACAGAGTGCCCCATTTGAAATAATTGAGAAAATTCAGTTCAAATAGTTGTAAATTTTTAAAAATATTTTTGGCACCCTTATACTTTTATAATATCTGATAGTTTTTTGGGGATTTCGGTCAAATATAACTAATTTTATAATTATTTTTTTTTTAATTTTTTTTTTTAACATTTCGGTATATTACACTAACATCAAAGATCTACAATTAATACAATATTATAAAAACACAGTAATGGTTATTTTACATTACATTATTTACTTACACTATTAATTATTAGGTGTTTGTTTTAAATTTTGTTACATGTTTGGTGTCATTGGATTGTCTGTTTTGAGATATTTTAACATGGTGTGTTGGCTCTTAAAGTTTTGTTTATGTTACAGAGATAACATTGTATACATATAATTTACTGTGGGTATTTTGCTTAAAATATCTCAGTTGTGTTAAAACAGACAATCCAATAACAGCAAACATGTAACAAAATTTAAAACAAATACCTAATAATTAATAGTGTAAGTAAATAACGTAATGTAAAATAACCATAACTGTCTTTTTTAAAATATTATATTAATTGTAGTTCTCTGATGATGGTGTAATAAACCGAAACGTTAGAAAAAAAATTTAGTAATATCTGACTGAAATCCTCAAAAAACTATCAGATATTATTTGATATTAACGGCCAAGAAAAGAAAAAATATATGTATATATGTATACTTTTAGGAAGTGAAAATGGCTGAGTGTCATCATATAGATGTCTCATAACTGGTACTAACATATTTTTTTCTTAAAATCGATAATTGTAACTGTAGCGATTTTTTTTAAATGGCATAATTTCAACAACAAAAATTATTACATCCAAGTGATTGGGAGAGTCAATAATAATAAGTAGTGGAAGAAGACCACAAAGAGGTTTCAAAATATGTTCTGATATACATGGCATTCCATTTAAAAAAATGTTAGTAGACCCTGTAGAATCGTCTTGGCTCACCCTGTATATTCGAAAATAAATTCCGGTTGTAGACTTTGTCTAGTTTATTTATGTTTTTAAATCAAGTTTCTAGCTA
Organism: Rhamnusium bicolor; assembly: GCA_029963845.1. Classification (NCBI taxonomy): domain Eukaryota; kingdom Metazoa; phylum Arthropoda; class Insecta; order Coleoptera; family Cerambycidae; genus Rhamnusium; species Rhamnusium bicolor. Next base: position 15,227 of record JANEYF010000077.1, read on the forward strand.
TCATAGAACTCGACATATCGAAGTCGGACGCACAATAGTGCCCCACTCTGTATATAAAAATTATCATGGTAATCATGTAAACAAACATTAACTTTCATTATTTCTTGTTAATTTTAAATTTAAGTACATTTTGAAATTACAAGTAATTTTAAGAATTTGGAGGAATCCTCATTGAATGTTTATCTTAGCATAACCTTATAATTCTAAAAAAATTGAAGGTAAAAACATGTAAATGAAAACAATTTTAAAAAACATTTTGTCAGAAGAATATAAACAATGATACAACTTTGTATTAAGCTTCATTTAAAATGGAATATATACCTTTAACATCCCTTCCATATCTAAGGACATAAGGTCTTCTCTTCCTAAAGTCAACATAGCTAATGCCAATTTAAATATTATTTCCATTCCTTCCGATAAAAATACATCCATTATTCTACAAGCTAAAGGTAGAGAAAGAGCTGTAGTGAACAGTGTCAAAAACCAACTAGAAGCGTACATTGAGGTATGAAAATTTTGAGACTGAAAATGTTGGTTCAGGTCTGGTAAATATTCAGCTACAAGATTTTCTAGTTGGAACATGCAAAGACCTAGTTCTGCCATAGTTGGTTTGAACATATCTCGCATTCTGAAGTCCTCCATAATTTTAACTAATACTGCAAATGCCTCCTCTTCTGGCATCTAAAAATTAAATAAAAAAGTAAATTAGTAATCAATTAAATTATCTGTTGTGGTAGATTAGGTTGTTTACCATAATAAAACCTTACATAAATATTTAGATACTCTTTGTTATAAATTATACAATTATTAACAAACTCAGTGTTTTAAATAAATGATGAGGAGTCTGATGAATATTTCTTTCCCTGGAGTGGGTTGGAACCTTTGATGTGAAGATAACACTTACGTAGTTTTCCACGAAACACCACACATTGTACTTGACGCGCGTTTTCCCAGCCAAGTAGGCATCAACTGCAGATGATTAAAACTGAGTTTTAACACTACGTCAGTGTTAATATTTCCTTTAACATTTGTATAAAATGGGTGCAACAACATTTATATTATACTGAACATAAAAATCTTAATTGGTGTTAACAAAACTCTTAAAAGGTACAACGTGAAAAGAGAAGAAAATAAAATCTACAAATGCAATACACAAACATACATATACATATAATAATAAATACATTAAATACGACGGAGGTGCGAAAATAGTCATTTAGTATGGAAATACGTAAATAAAATTTCTTCCACATGAATGAGTTTTTCACCCTACTATAACTGATGCGATACTGCAATCTGGTCAGCGGAGTGCGGCCGCTTACTCACTAGACCCTTGAAATTCAACCTTAAAATTATTAAAAGTGATTTTTTAAACGCTGTCAGTTTGACGTATCAATATTATGTAGTCTATATATTAATACTCCCAATATACAACTAAAGAGTATAGCAGAGTAAGCATGGGCAGGATGTCCATCGGGAATGTTGGGCTGATATTTTTACCTTGACATCACATTACTAAGAGAAAATATTTTGTAAGTTATCACATCACACCTCTGCGCACGCTGGTTTTTGAAATAAATTATTCGAGTTTTGAATTTTTTTTTTTTAATGTAAAAAATCTTTGTTTTGCTTTCTGTATCTGCTAGATACTGCAAAAAAAGTATTAAATGAAACATTATTGAATATTTGCAATGAGCAATATACTAAAATAACTATTACAAATTAAAAAGTTTCAAAAATATAAAATGACACGTATATTGAGACACTATCACGGAATTTTTTTTATAAATGCCCCTTACTATGCTCTATAACATATATTTTGTTCAAAATTTTCGGAAGGGTAGAACAGTGTTAAAAAAATTATAATTACTACCTATATAAATATTAGGGAGGCTATGCTACATGCATGTAATTGTACTCAAATTTTTTATGATATAACTTTAATAATAATAATAACAATTTTAATATTCTAAATATACTAACTCTATAATAATAATTCAAATATAAGTATAATTATAATATTGTAACGAAATTATTAACTTTATTTATTCTTCAATTTTCCTCTACGTAACCATATAATATTATAATAATAGTATAAGCATAATGATAAAAACTTATAGTAAACAAATGTAGGGACACTAAACAATTAATTTAACTACATTTTTCTTATATCCATATTGTTTATATGTAGCAAGGGCATTGAGGACAAGGATAACTAGCGCCCGCTTTATACGTAATATACCTACCTATTATGTGTACTCTTAACACGTGGCAAGTTAAAACGTGTTTATATTATTTTGACCTCAAATTCAGAAAGCAAAACAAAGATTTTTTACATTATTAAAGAAAAATTTTTTTTTTCAAAATTCGATTAACTAATTTATTTAAAAAATCAGCGTGCGCAGAGGTGTGATAACTTAAAAAATATTTTCTCTTAGTAGTGGGTAACAATATCAGCATTCCCGAGGGGCATCCGGCTCTGGTGATTGTGATTGATTTACATTAATATTATAATTATTATATTATATCAGATTATTATTATTATTATTAAAATTATATCATAAAAAACTAGAGTACAATTACATGCATAGTCGCCCTAATATTTATATACAGGGTGGGGCTAGGTGCGTCCGACTTCGATATGTCGAGTTCTAGGATAGCTAGAAACAGAAACTTGATTTAAAAACGTAAATAAACTAAAGAAAAATATTTATAACCCTAAAATATTTTCGAATATACAGGGTGGGCCAAGACTATTCTACAGGGTCAATTAACATTTTGTTTTAAATGGAATGTATTTCAGAACATTTTTTGAAACCTCTTTGTGGCCTCCTTCCACTGTATTCTTATTGACTCTTTCCCAACCACTTGGATGTAATGATTTTTTTTTGTTGAAATTATGCCATTTACACATAAAAAAAAATCACTACAGTCGCTATTGTCGATTTTAAGAAAAAAATATGTTAGTACCGGTTTTGACACATCTGTGTGATGACACTCAGCCATTTTCACTTTCTAAAAGTATACAGGGTGGCCAAAAATAATTTTTACATTTACTATTTGATCTGAATTTTCTCAGTTTTTTCAAATGGAACACCCTGTATATTTTTGGACGATGTGATGTAGAGTTGAAAAACGAACATTTTTTGTACATACATCCCTATAACTATTTGTAACCATTTTCGATTTATTGAACAATAACTGCAAAATTCAGCAAAAAAAATTAAAAATATATATTTTTTTTGTAATTCAAGAGAAGATATTATAAAAAGTGCTCCACATGTTGCCCATCTTGATTGACACACATTTCTATGCGTCTTTGGAATGAGGTTTCTACTGTTCATAAAATTGCCGGAGTGATACTTCTAAAAGCATTAATTATTCTTTCCCTCAAATTTTGGATTGTTGTTGGTGTGATGTTTTTATGGGCATCATGTAACACACTTCTCTTGAATTATTTGAAAAAAACCTTCATTTTTAATTTTTATGGCTGAATTTTGCAGTTATTGTTCAATAAATTGAAAATGGTCACAAATAGCCATAGGAATGTACCTACAAAAAAATGTGCGTTTTTCAATCCTACATCACATCGTCCAAAAATATACAGGGTGTTCCATTTAAAAAAATTGAGAAAATTAAGTTCAACAAGTTGTAAATTTAAAAATCCTTTTTGATCACCCCGTATACTTTTATGAAGCGAAAATGGCTGAGTGTCATCACACAGATGTCTTATAACTGGTACTAACATATTTTGTCTTAAAATCGATAGTTGTGATTGTAGTGATATTTTTAATATACACGTGTAAATGGTATAATTTCAACAAAAAAAAATCATTACATCCAAGTGGTTGGGAGAAAGTCAATGATAATACAAAGAGGTTCCAAAGAATGTTCTGAAATACATGGCATTTCATTTAAAAAAAATTATATTCGATCCTGTAGAATCGTATTGGCTCATCCTGTATATTAGAAAACAATTTACGGTTATAGACTTTTTTTGTCTAGTTTACTTACGTTTTTAAATTAAGTTTCTAGCTATCATAGAACTCCAGATATCGAAGTCGGACACACTATTGCCCCACCCTGTATAGGTAGTAATTATAATTTTTTTTACACTGTTCTACCCTTCCGAAAATTTTGAACAAAATATACGTTATAGAGCATAGTAAGGGGCATTTATAAAAAAAATTCCGTGATAGTGTCTGTCAATATACGTGTCATTTTATATTTTTAAAACTTTTTAATTTGTAATATTTTAGTATATTACTCACTGCAAATATTCTATAATGTTTCATTTAATACTTCTTTGCAATATCTAGCGCATACAAAAAGCAAAACAAAGATTTTTTACATTATTAAAAAAAAAATTGTTTTTTTTCAAAACTCGAATAATTAATTTATTTCAAAAACCAGGTGTGATAACTTACAAACTATTTTCTCTTAGTAGTGTGATTTCAAGGTAAAAATATCAGCCCAACATTCCCGAGGGGCATCCGGCCCATGCTTACACTCTTTTAGCAAAAATCTATGAAAGAGTTGTTCCATTGTTTATTGTCCACAACTGTACATAAATCGTCGGTTTCCGAAAATCATAGATCTGACCGCACTCCAATACGGCAAAGGTTTCATCATATTATTTATAGTCTAAGAGCCAGTGACATTTTTTCGGTGATGATTTAGTTATGGCCTATTCTTTGAGAGGATGTTGAGAGGGGCATAACTAAATGTCATCCGCGAGGATTAACCCGGATTCCAGTCATAAGGGGGTGGCAGAACGCCCCCAACGTGTAAAAAAAACTGCATCTTTTTATTATTTAGTTAAGGCTGAAATTTTCTCCAGTAGTTCTCTGATAGCTCACAATCATCGATATAATATTTGCAGAACGATTGGCCAGTCATAAGGGGGTGGCAGATCACCCCCAACATGTCGTGTTAACGATGAACTTTTTATTATTTAGTTAAGCTTCATCTTTTAGTATGTTGTTGTGACAACTATTTCAAGTGTAAATGCCAATTTGCAGAACAAAATGGCGGCATTAACACCCTGGCAGAACGATTTGAATTTGTAAATTTTTTTTACTTTCAGCCGCATATATCTTTGGAACTATGCAACATACGAGAAAGTTGTATGGTTGTTTTTTTGTGGGAAATTTAATTCTCTACAAAAAAGGTCTTTTGACATTTTCGTGTATCTCCTTTAGTTTCTGAGATATACTGAAAATTAAAAAAAATTGCAAAAATTTTTTACGTTCAGACGCAAATATCTTTGGTACTATGCTAGATGCGAGAATACGACTCGAAACACTTTTTGTAGGAAATTTAATTCTCTATAAAAATAGTCGTTTTAAATTTTCGCGTATCCCCTTTAGTTTCTGAGATATACTGAAAATAAGAAATTTTCCTCATGAATAGAAAATTCGTGAGGAAGGACATTCTGGTGCTCAAGATAGTTATTATCGCAGTTATTTCAAGTTTCAAGTGTAAATGCCAATTGACAGAACAAAATGGCGGTTTTAACACCCTGGCAGAACTATTTGAATACCCTGTATGCACGCCTTGATTTCGTTACTCCAGCCAAACTTCACTTCAAATATGAAACATCCGTATGACGCACACCATCTCAATACTCTATATCTATACTATAGTATAATATTATATATAAGATATATGTGAGTTGTAAGTGGACAGGGGGGAACTGTGTTCATGGCTGTATCTACGTCATCAACGGCATACAATAGTCAAAGGGACTGTCTGTTGGGGATTATGTATCCCTAAAATTTTGACCTGTGTTCGAGACTTTTCGAGACGAACTACGCAGTACGCGTAAAGTTTATACGAAGTCAATTGAAATTGGTCATTGTTAAAGCACAGGACTGTGCGCACTTAACTTGATATTTTGTTCTATGTATTTAGCAATGGTAACGAGAATCGAATGGTAGTTGAAATTGTGCAGGTGAGTCCGAGACTGGCAATGTAGTCAGCCTGAATGAACCATCTACGACTGCACGTGTTTAAAGATAATAAAGCGGACAGGCCCACTAGTATAAAAAAAAACTCATTAAATCGTTTCTATGCAATTACGTAGACTTGTGAGATGTGCCGGCATTGGCTATGTTTTGAGGACGTTGGGCGACGATTGGCTGGGATCAGGATATTCGTCAGTCCTGTTGGTCGGTGGGTGTTTGAGTTTATATCAGTCAGTAGCCAACGTGGAGTCGGATGTTACCTAGTTATTTATTACATTTGTCCAGTGCAGTGCAGAAATACCTATTATAATATCAAGTATGGTTCAGTTTATACTTAGTGTTCATATTGGTAAATATTTATTACTACATAAAAGGTATTTAAGATATTGTATTATTTACTAATTTACCATGGCTTTCTGGAGACCATTTGAAACAGAAGATAATATAATAACGCCCGAAAATCCCGAAATAGTTGAGCCTGTTATTGTCGAGGAAGACGAAGTAAATTTAGAGTTTCAAAATAAAGATTTACACGTACAAAGTCAACGCATTATTTTAAATATATATGAACGTTTAAAAAGCGAAAATCGTGAAAAATGTGAGAAAGAAATAATAGAACATATTAACGAATTAACTAAAATATCAAAATCAACAATTTATCGTGTAATTCAAAAAGGAGATGTTATAGATCACGGTACGGAAACGGAAAAATATGAAATTAAAAAATATTGATGATGCTACCAAAGATGTAATACGGCGTATTATTTATAATATGTATGAAAAAAATATTTTATAGATATGGAGTCCCGTGCATCGAGTGATCTCAATTCAGCAGACGATGAGGAGGGTGATTCCGACTGGCTAGAGAATTGATAATAAAATTTTTTATACTTACTTTTTGTTTTATATTTACTATTATATGTTATTCAAATAAAAATTCAAAAAAAATTAATCACGAATTTGCTTAGTTGTACAACATTTATTTGAAATAATAAAAATAATTATGCGTTGAAATTACGATGTTTTTTGAGATATTTTTTATTTATTTCGTGTATTTCCTTTTTTGGAACATTTTTGATATGATCAAAAAAAGATATTAATGATTCAACATACAATTACAATGTTTTTTATCTATCGAGATCGTGGAACCTCAATAATTTCGATTTTTTTCAAAAAATTTTCATAATTTTTTTTCATGGCAGTCGGGTTTTTTTTAATTATTATAGTAATACAATTATAATAATATTCATCATATTTTGGGGTTCTCAATAGGCACTGATTATATTTTTCTGAAATCAGTATTATTATGAAAATCAGATAACACAATTGCAACGAAAAATTTTTTTTCGAGTTCGAGAACGCAGCAATAGAAGCATCTGAAAAAAAAAATATTTGAACTTTCTTTTAATGGGTACAGAAATATATAAAAAAATCGGATGATTCAAAAATAATCGGAAAGAATTTGGCTAAGGTGACTTGTCCTTAACATTTCATCGCATGACTACGTTGGAAAATGTATAATGGTATAGGGCTCAATTTCACTATTGCTAAAAATGACATTTTTCGACGTTTCTGAACTTGTAGGAATAAAAAAACGTGGTTTTAGGGAAATATTAATTAGTACGTCTCCAACGGTTTGTCGGCAATGGAAAGAGAATCCTTTATTTTCAGTATATCTCAGAAACTAAAGGAGATACGCGAAAATGTCAAGAGACTATTTTTGTAGAGAATTAAATTTCCTACAAAAAGTGTTTCAAGTCGTATTCTCGCATCTAGCATAGTACCAAAGATATTTGCGTCTGAACGTAAAAAATTTTTGCAATTTTTTTTAATTTTCAGTATATCTCAGAAACTAAAGGAGATACACGAAAATGTCAAAAGACCTTTCTTGTAGAGAATTAAATTTCCCACAAAAAACGATAATACAACTTTCTCGTATGTTGCATAGTTTCAAAGATATATGCGGCTGAAAGTAAAAAATTTTTACAGATTCAAATCGTTCTGCCGCCATTTTGTTCTGCAAATTGGCATTTACACTTGAAATAGTTGTCAAAACAACATACTAAAAGATGAAGCTTAACTAAATAATAAAAAGTTCATCGTTCACACGACATGTTGGGGGTGATCTGCCACCCCCTTATGACTGGCCAATCGTTCTGCACATATTATATCGATGATTGTGGGCTATCAGAGGACTACTGGAGAAAATTTCAGCCTTAACTAAATAATAAAAAGATGCAGTATTTTTTACACGTTGGGGGCGTTCTGCCACCCCCTTATGACTGGAATCCGGGTTAATCCTCGCGGATGACACTTAGTTATGCCCCTCTCAACATCCTCTCAAAGAATAGGCCTTAACTAAATCATCACCGAAAAATGTCACTGGCTCTCTCGGTATATTACAATTCAAAATATTTCTTTCAGCTGTCTGTGTTTTATTTATGACATTACTAAATAATCAATAATAAAATAATCAACAGCTATTGTGAAGCTTCGTAATCATATATGATTCACGGCTAACATAAATAAATTATAAAGGTAAGATTTGTTTATTGTTTATTTAGTATTCAAAGCTGTCATGTTGTTAATTGCCATATCACACTACTACCTATCATATTCATATGATTATATCGCAATTAATAATTTTGCTATTCCTTAATGAATGTTGAGTTGAACAAACTTGAAAAATCTCTCATTAAGGTATGTACAGGGTGATCATTTTAAGTGCTTCCCTCGATTTCATTGCTTATTTTTCATCTAGGAAAAAAATCTAAAACTGTTCTTATGTATTTTTCTGATGAATCCAAATTCGAAAAGAAAAAACAATAAAAAAAGTTATGCCCGAAAAACTGATAAATACAAAAATTAATTCTATAATGCCGTATATTAATGCTAAAATTAACAAATATTCCACTGATTATAAATGCGTATCACATTCATATTATTCACTTCCGGTCTAACCGGAAATTGCCTCAACTTTTTTATTTCAAGTAATACACTGTATATTAATTTCAATTTAAATAACGTTTCATTTTGAATTCAGAAATATATGAGATACTACTACTTTCTTATTTAATTATATATTGGGGTGTAAATTTTAAATATCACAAATACAATATCTTGTAAATCAAGGTCGTTTATGAAAACAAATAAAAATATTTATATAATTTATCTATTTCGGAAATTAAAGAATTTTCATAGATTTTAAATACACCAAATAATGTTTGAAAATATTACCATTTTGCTGCAATCAGTGGTGAAGGCGTTTGACCAAATCCTCTCTGCATTTGCTTAAAATAATTGGGTTGTTAATTATATTTCTTTTCGAATTTTTAATTTGATCAAACGCCTTTGGCTCCGTTTGCACAAAATTGTAACGTTTTCGAACATTTGTTGTAAACAAAATATACAAAATTATTTTAGTTTCTGAAATAAATAAATTATTTACATGTTTTTATTTGTTTTCATAGATGACCTTCTTTAAAAGAAATATTGGTGTTATTTTAAATTTAAAACCCAATATCTTATTAAATATGAGAGATAATAATAATATATTATATATTGCTGAATTCAGAAAGAAACTTTCTTTAAATTGAGCTGATATACAGGATGTATCAATTAAAATAAAAAAGTTGAATCAATTTTCGGTTAAACCGGAAGTGAAAAATATGACTGTGATACGCATTTGTAATCAGTGGAATATCATATGTTCATTTTAGCAATAATATACAGTGTTAATCTCTGTATTTTTCAGTTTTTCGGCCATAACCTTTTTATTTGACGTTCAATTGTTTTTTCTTTTCGAATTTGGATTCGTGAGGAAAAAATACATAAGCACAGTTTTCGAATTTTTTTTCCTAGGTGAAAAATGAAATCGAGTGAGGTACTTAAAATGATCGCCCTGTGTACAATACTCATCAGCTTAAAGTCACCACCTACGTGTACTGTAACTATTTGTAGTGGTGCGTGCTAGAATCGGAGCATCTCGGAAGGTGGCGAATTTAAGCTGATGAGTATGGTACATGCAATTTAAAGTTATTTGTCTCTAAATTATACAATTCAGAATTTTTTTCATTTAGAATAAATATACATACCTGCATTAAAAGTAGACCCACAATGAACCCAGAACCTTGGCAGTATCCGACTTCCCTATCATGTAGGGAATATGCTTTGATGACATTAAAAAAGAGACTCTTGCCCAAGTCCGTCTTTTTCTTTAAAGAAATCATGTTCGGGATAAGTTCGGGCAATATCTCTTCTTATGACTTTTTCACATGGAGATTTGGTCTGCAAAATTGTGAGGACTGTACTCGTTTATTAAATTAGTTTAGTCTGGTTACATAATATTAATTTGCTCGCGTTATCAAAGTAATTAAACACAAAGATTTTATGATCTTGAAAAGTTACTTATATTACAGAAATCTAGGTTGTGATATTATTTATAACAGGTGATTCAGAATGAAATTCACTTTTTAAACTTGGATAACTTTTGAACCAATACGAATTGGAGACAGTGCCTATCCGCTTTAGGTGGGGACAGATGTGATTCGTCAGTAGCCATGGCCATGAAGCAGTGGACCGATGTGCATCATACGTTCATGCTAGAGGTATATTTCAAAGTCAAGGATGTTAATTTGGTAAAATTGTGGGTGATCAAGTTTAGCAGAGCCATTCAGCTGTCAATATTAAACCCCGAGGACGAGAACGGTCAATCACCTGAAAATGTCGTCAGGCTAACAGCGGCCGTTCGTCACAATTCACAGCGTTACATCCGAACGAACGCGTCTGCGTCTGCCCGAACGTTCGTTTATTCAACCGTATTTTGAAGAAAAATTTAGGATTCTACCCGTACAAAATTCAATTTGTTCAAGCACTCTCGAAGCAGATTATGAAGAGAGGGAAAATTACTGTGAATTAATAATGAGCGACCATCCTAAGATTACAGTTTGATGCGCAATGTCAGGTGCTGGCAATAATCAGTCCATATTTTTTTGAGGATAATCGGGATCGCGCGTTAACCGTGAACCGCTCTCAATACTGTGCCATGCTTCGTCACTCTTTCGAGTCGAAAATTCAACAATTTTCTGGTTACAAAGCTGAACATATGGATTCAGCATGATGGAGCCACAGCTCATAAGTCAAAAGAGTCTAATGCCACCGCCAGAGAGAGGTTTCCGGATAAAGTTATTTTGCGGTTTGATGACCTTTCCTGGCCCTACGAGGATGATACCTCCTTAGACTTTTTTCATGGGGGTATCTGAAAAGTAAAGTTTATATCGACTCTCCCGTTAATATTCAATAGTTCAAGGAGCGTATACGTATCAGAATCAACAACATTCCTGTAGAGATATGCCAGCGCGTAGAGCAAAATATGAGGGCCTGGTTGGAAGAGCGCTGCCAACGAGATAGAAGACATCTGGATGATACAACAATTAAAAAAAATAATAAAATAAAATTTGTACGTTACTCTTTTATCATAAAATAAAATTTTAAAAAGTGAAACCCATTCTGACATCTATTACTTATCTTTGACAAGTTTTTTGCAATATATATATATATATATATATATATATATATATATATATATATATATATATATATATATATATATATAAATGCCCTATGTACCGTTAATGAGATACAGGGTGTTAAACTTTCAATTTTTTTTAAAGTGTTTCTTAATTAATTGCCGAAGAAAGTACAATGTCACCTTCAAATTTGCTACAAATATTTAGTATGCCTATGGCAACATTTTATTATAAAATGATCAAGCTTGATGTACTGGGTGATTATTTTTCTGTATCATAGACCATTTAATCCAAGCAATCTTTTTGTCACTATGTCACTGATTATTATTAGTAAGCTAACTTAAACCGCTGCTATCTTATCAAAGACATTTTACACATAAAATTTCGTTATTTGGCTTCTGTTTAAAGTTATGGAGCAACATTTAATTTTTTGAACGCACTGTTGCAGATTTTAGGTAAATGATTAGCTAAGCGACAAATGCTACTAAAACTTACTAAAATATTAACTTTCTGGATGATTTCTATATCAGAAGAATAATTGTTAAAATCTTCACTATGATGATAATACAAGTTGGCACAATCTCACATCAAACCAGTTTGACGAAAGCTGGAAAGTTTAATGTTACATTTTTGATATTTTGCCTCATCAAGTTTTCAAATATTTTCGCTCTTAATTCATCTGAAAAAATTTTACATGATCGTGCGGTCCTATGCAATAATTATCTCTCATTTCAATGTATTTAGAGTTCTGAAAAAGGATCATAGAAAAACATATCACTTGCAACCTGTTCAATGATTATTTCCAACTGGCAAGAATAGATTTTTTATGCTTCAAGTTGTGAGAAAAATATCTTTACAAAAATATACTGACGTCACTTTCTTTGGAAATGGGAGGTTGCCATATCGACCTATGACCTTGTAGGTACTCTTTATATCAACGACAAATACGAAAATAAACAAAAATACAGATTGGATTTTTATTATTACACGGAATAAATTTTAAGACACTACTAATCTCAAAGTTATATTCCTTCTAACCAATTATACAGTTCCTCCTGGAGTAAACGGGTTAATTGACATCCATTTCGTGGAAATAGTAAATTATTAGCCCTTTTTAAGAAGAAAAAATGTTACGCCACCGGACACAAAACGAAATAAGAATTTTTCTAAACCATAAATCATCCCTAAATATTATGTAATATGGTCAATGTAAAATTCCTAGGTATAATACAAATATTTTCTATTATGGCTTCATGGTTGAGTAGTAAGGACACTTGTCTCTTACTCTGGAATCCGGTTCGATCCCTGGTCGATAGCTAGGATTTCTTCTAAACCAGAAATTAATCATAGCATACTTGGGAGTGTATCCATTGTCTCTAAATTTGTAGCCAAGGTACCTTGAGCTATTGTCAGGGATACAAAGGGTTGTATTACCTGTGGTGTTTAATTTAATTTAATTGTACAAAAAAAAAATCGAAACAATCAGATATAGTCTAAATATATAAAGTCGTATGGTTAAAAACGTGATGCAACTCGAAAGAGCTGCATAATTTAGGAAAAAAAAATTATAATATGAAACATATTAAAGATATCATACTTTGACACTATATAACAAAAAAATTATCTCAAATACATAATTACAAAAAAAGTAAGTTTTGTAACCCTTTCACAAACCGTGGCGGAAATCTTCAATTTATACCTTTGTTTTTTTCGAAAATAGTTTTGCAAATTTATATAAAAGTATGTACTTTATAATGGTAATAGTACTCAACAATGTAATTTTCCTATCTTGAGAGATACATTTGTTTAAAAAATCACAAAAAAACACAGAAACAAAACTTTACTACTTTCAAAAGTAGTGTTCTGTATTCACATTAATTTGACAAGTTTTATGTTAATATTATTTTATGATTCATAGCCATAGTATCATTCATACTTTCTCGTTTCATTAAAGTATCAAAATAATGGTTAAGATTTTTTTGTTGGCATGAAAGCTTCCACCATGTGGAATAAAGGATCCATGGTACAGAAAAAAATAATCACCCAGGATATCTAACTCAATAATTTCAGACTGAAATATTGCTCTTGGTAGTAAATTTCAAGTTGACATTGTATTTTGTTCGGAAGTTAAGTAAAAAAAACTGTAAAAAAATTGAATGTTTAACACTCTGTATCTCATTAAGAATACATTTTAGGGCACTTTTTTAAAAGAATGACCCCTATTATTTTGACAAGTTCTATCGATTACCTATGCTGATTAAAACTGAATCACCCTGTATTTTGTATTAAATTTTTTATTTTTGCTGCTTTTTACTTTCTTATGCCTACTATAAGGAAGTATAGTAATCGTAATTTTTTTCGACCTCGAGATTTTGATTGATATATACGTTTTGAACCCACCTGAATCCAATCTGACTATTTTCCGAATGATGTCTGTCGGTGCGTGTATGAGGTTTGTGTGTGTGTGTACGCGTGGGTGTATGCGTGCGTGCGTGCGTGTGTATCCGCGATAACTTAAATATTAATGGGAGACTTCCCACATTTAGCAGCTAAGATTTTCAACAACATTTTAGATGACACATTAAATTTGATGAATGTCGTACCACCAGAAGAGACATAATGAATGAAAGATGAAAGGTATAATTTCGGGAAAAAAAATTATTACATTTCTGGACGAATCGACGAATTATAATAAAAAAACGTAACTTTATGGAAACGAAATCTGTCCGCATGTCAGTAGTATCGCGATAGCAAACACAGTTTTTGAGATAAAGCTTTCAAATTTGGTGCACTTGTTCTAAAGGCCAAAGACAATAAAAAATTCGGTGAATAGCAAAATTTGCTAGGTCCACGGGACCCAAACTTTTTTGTATTTGATTTTACAAAAAAAAAAAAATTCTTCATGAAAGATTATAAATCATGTCTACTATATCATGCGTCGAAGGGCGCTGATAATTAATTATTAAGAAATTTTAATGAAACATTTCAAGGTACGTTTTTAAAAATTTAATTTAGGTAAGTGATGAATTAAATAGAATGATTTTTTTAGATCAGGGTGATATTATACTGGTATATGAAAGTTATGTGGTGGCCACATCAGATATTTTATTTTTATGGTACCCATTACTTCTTAAATTTATAATATTTACTTATTTATTAATTTAAAATTATTATAAGAACAGTAAGAACCTTTTCATTTATATTACAGTATAATATATTTGTTGTAATTTTCTTTGCCAGTTTGGAAATAAATAAATAATTAAGCAGAAGTGTTTGGTCCAAGAGAAGCATAGTTGTGTGCTAATAATTAACGAAAAAGGTAGTGTGAATAGGTAAATGTAACAATGGTTTCGCTACCTCGCAACGGCAATAGCATCATTGCTATGCTTTTGTCATTTATCATATAAATTAATGTGTACTGTATACATAAAAAATACAAACCAAATAAATTAAGTGACTACTTACCTTTATGTATTCTGCATACAATTTTTTCTCAGGAGCCTCCGTTGCGCTACACAATAACTGCCATACTATCGCCCGAAAATGTAGAGGTATTCCACGCCGCACTAACTCACGTATTTGAATATTTTGCTTTTTCCAGTTATTTTCCCAATCATTGACAATGTGGCCCCATTTTACCCATAAATCCTCTTCACCACCATCTTCTGTACGGTCTTGGGTCGAACTTGTGCCTATGGGTACAAAAAATACTGAATTAGCGACTACTTGTCCTTTATTAGCCATTAAGTCGTCAATGACACAACAGTACTCATTTATATATTGCGTTCGATAAAAGTATTACAATTATGGTTAACTGGCCGTAGGTGTTCGTGTTAAAACTATTTTATCAGTAGTGCATACATGAAGCATCAGTCAATTTATTATTATATTCACCTTTAGTCTGTATAATACCATCGTTTTATCGAAATATGCTATCTCTTTAAAGCATTTTTGACAACAATTCAAGTTATTAAGTATTATAGAGGGTACCTATTCGATTAAACACACATAAATGTTATGTAACAAAAAATTGATATACAGGGTGGGGCAATAGTGCGTCGGACCTCGATATCTCGAGTTCTACGATAGCTAGAAATTTTTTAAAAAATTGCAAGTAAACTAGATAAAAAAGTCTATAACTGGAAATTATTTTCGAACATACAGGGCGAGCCAAAACAAAATTACAGGACCAAGTGCCTTTTTTTTTAAATGGAATGCTATGTATATCAGTAAATTTTTTGAAGCCTCTTTCTAGGCTCTATTCATTGCTATATTATTATTGGCTATCTCCCAACCACTTTGATGTAATGAATTTTTTTGTTGAAATAATGCCATCTGCAGATGGATATTAAAAAAATCACCACAGTCACAATTATGGATTTTAAGAAAAACTTATGTGAATACCAGTTACGAGACATCTAATTAATATTTTTGAATCATTTTCATTTCCTAAAAATGTACAGGGTGGCCAAAAATTAGTATTCAATTAAGAACTTTTTAAATTGAATTTTCTCAATTTTTTCAAATGGAACACCCTGTATATTTTTCAACGATGTGATGTAAAAATGAAAAACGAACATTTTTTGTAAGTACTTCCCCATGGCTAATTGCAACCATTTTCGTTTTATTGAGCAATAATTACAACATTCAAAAATAAACTTAAAAAAAAGAGGTTTCTTCAAATAACTCAGTAGAAAAAATTATAATAAATGTTCCACATATTGGCCATTTTGATTGACATACATCTCTATGCGCTTTTGAAATGAGGTTCCCACTGTTCCTAAAACTGCCGGTGTGATAGATCTAAAGGCAGTTATCATTTTTTCATTCATATTTTGTACTGTTGTTGGTGTGTCTCTATAAACAATTTCCTTCACGTATCCCCATAAAAAGAAATCCATTTTTGTAAGGTCTGGGGATCTAGCAGGCTATTTAGTGGGTCCATTTCTTCTAATCCATTGATGAGGGTGGGTATTGTTTAAGTGGTCTCTAACTGCATTTAAATAATGTGGTGGAGCACCATCTTGCTGAAACCACATCCTATTTCGAATTCTTCCAGGGAGGTTTACCAATAATTGTGGCAGATAGTTTTCCAAAAAATGAAGATAAATAGCTCCAGTCAATGTACCATCAAAGAAATGTGGCCCTATTACATGTTCTCCAATAATTCCTCCCCAAACGTTTATAGACAATCTGTTGGTTATCAACTTGCATAAAAAAGTGAGGATTTTCCGAAGCATAATAATGAAAATTGTGCCTATTAACAAATCCATTTTTATGAAAAGTTGCCTCATCAGTGAATAAAACATCATTGAACTTGCATTTTACCTCTGACCCAATTACAAAATTGTAGGCGCTTTTGAAAATCGTCATCAGATAATTCCTGGTGCATTTGAATATGATATGCATGCAACTATGTTTTTAAGATTCGACCCACAGACCGTCTACTTATTCCTACTAATGAGGTCACTTCTCTTTGACTAACATGGGGATTCTCAACCGTTGCCAGCACCACAGAAAACCCATTTTCTTTGTTCACAACACGTTTTATTCTTTCACTTTTTTTATATTCGACATTTCCAGTTTCCAGAAATCTATCGAGAAGGTTTTGGAAGCTGCTAACATCAGGAAGCCTTCTTTCAGGATAACGTTGGTGATAAATTCTATTGGCAAGTAAACAATTTCTGTCTGACTCGCCCAAAATAAAAGTCATGTCTACAAGTTCCGCTTTATTAAAATTCATATTGTAAAATTCCAAATATTTTAAATTCAATACAAATTGTAACTAACGACCGATAAGTGTGATAAATGCTCCTTTGTACACGACAATTTATACCAAACTGAGGTTTTATTGCTTGTCGAATAACGAAAACAGCAAAAAAATGTACAAAAAAAACATTACAGTCCCCAATGTTATTCGTGCCCATAATGTTTTATTAATGTAACAAGAAAACTTTACGTGTTACGACTTTTTGCTTGTCATTTCTGTAATTAGAAGGCTTTATTTTAGTGGACTATGCTATTCAGGTACACGTTACAAAAAATTTTTTTTTGTCCGCTAGTGTAATTAAATACACACTTACCAATTTAGTAAAATAACTCAAAAAATTGTATTTACAGTATTCCATATGAATGTGATACATATTATATCAACGAATCATCTAGATCATTGGTTTTCAACTTGTAGGCGTACCTCCAAGAGTACACGAAGCAATACATAATGGCGGTACACTCTGGTACCTAGTTTCCAACTTTTCTGCAAATACTTAATTTGCGACAATATTATTGTCTTTACTGTTGTGGCCGATCGAGTTGACTTAATGAATAATAAGTTTGCTTTCTGGATTATTTATCTGCAAAAAGACCGAAATTTTTTAGTGCCTTTTAATCAGAATAATTTACATATTGATGTTTTTATATCAGATATAATTGACCTTCTAAAAGCACTAAAAATTACATTTCAAGAATACTTTCCAAAGATTAAAAATGAACTTTATTGGATAGGAATGCCTATTAAACATGACTGCGTACCATCGGCCAATTTGGAAATCAAATAAACGGAACAATTAATAATTGACATATCCCCGAATTTTGCTTTGAAGACTTCTATTGATAAAAGTTTTTGATACGTTTTTAGCTGGAAGCTCGTCGTTGCAGATGTAGTTCTACAATTTTTAATTCCTTTTACACCTTTATCAAAAATAAATATCGGAGTAAATTAAATGCTGAGCTCGATTTGAGGCTTTACATATCTCAAATAAAAATAATAAATAATAAACACCACAGACATTAGATAACCCTCGAATCCAAAGTCTTAGCTGCACGGGCGAAGGTGATACTTATGAAAACACACAACCATTCCCACCGACATTGCCAGTGCCGATGGCGGGATTCGAACCCGCAGCAAGGATGGAAAGATTATCTAGTCACACTTCCCATCACGCGCTCTAGCCAACTACTCCATCGAGCCGAACTTTCAATAACTTTGTGCCCAAAGCAAGCTCAAGGTTCTCATTGAATTTTCGTTGAAAGTACTGTTAAGCATATTCTTCTGGGTTCGAATGGACCACATTAGTTGTCATGTCATATAATTAATAATAATTGTGCAACATACGTGAAAGAGTCCCTGACACACTGGTTGCCTATATGTACACTGGAACTTAACCCTTATGCTCATGAACATAAAGGCGACATTTATGACAGTTCGGACAGCACGGAATTTTATATTTTGAAAGAAATATTCAAGAACTTTTATGTAAGTAAAAGTTTTTAAATATTACCACCATACATAAAATATGTTAGAATGTGTTTATCCAATGTCAGTTTAAAACGATATAAAAAAACAAGAGCGCGGCATTCCTTTGTATACCGACCTCAAACGCATGCCATCCATAGATGCGCGTAACTTACTTTTCAAGGCTTTTCAATACATAACCTACAATATTTAAAAAAATCGTTAATTATACACGTAACACTGACGATGAATTTATAATATTTTAAACTGACATTGGGTAAACTATACAAGTATAGCGCATTACAGTAACTTTATTTTTATTATTATTAACATTTCTATTGTGCACCATATTGCATATATTCAACATATATTGTGCATGGTGAGTGGTAACTGAAAATTATTAAATATTTCATTTCAATATTTAAGAGAAAATTATTTTCTGTAAAAAAAATTAAAATCATGCCTCAAACTTTTATTAACAGTAAGTATGCCGTAATATTCATATACGGATATGATGTGCCACGTAAGTGAGTATTTTGCGATTGACTTTTAAACCAGTCTGAAAATTATTCACAATTTCCTCAAAAGATTATGTGAATAGATGAAGCCACATTTACTAGGCGTGGTATTTTAAACCGAAGAAATACTCATATTTGGTCATACGAGAATCCTCGAGCAGTACGTGAACTCAATTTCCAGCACAAATCACAAATTTCGGTGTAATGTGTGGTTGTTGATATGAGACGATACTCTAATTGGACCATATTTTCTACTAAATCGATTGAATGCAGAGGGGTTTGTAGAATTCCTGAATAATGACTTTTGTGACCTTATGGAAAAGTTTCTTTGAACATTCTAATGAACAACTGGTTCCAGTTGGATGGTTGTCCTACACACTACGGTAGAACGAATAAAGATTATTTGACAGCATCCTACTAGGTATTTTTCATTTTATTAAATAATGCAATTTCCCAAATAACCGTGTGGATCGAAACTATTCTATTTTTTATTCAAAAACTGTCGGTTCGATGAAAAAGTAAAAGAGACAAAAGAGTTTCTAAATGAATCAAGCTTTCCAAGACCAGTGGCGGATTTATATTGTCTAAGGGAGGGGTCGCAACAGTGGTGTATTTAGAAAGAATAGTAGTAATAATCCAAGCAGCAATTTTGTGGCCTCCACCCATATCTACACAGAAATTAACATTGTGTTAGGTGTAGAAAATCGTCAGTAAACATCTCTGGCCGACTAGATGAGTCGCTTATCAGTTGTTTGTGACTAAAATAAAACAGACACGTTTTAACAACGTCTGGCCGAATTTAATACATGACTGTAAACGTTGGTGATGGTTTTGAGTTCATTATTGACGTTGTGGAAACGTAAGACTGAATTATCTACATATAACTTAGTCATTCTTTAACGTTTTATGGACGACGCATCGTGGTAAGATGCGTGCATGATAAAGACAATAAAATAGGAAGAACTAAAAAAAAAACATAACCTATACATTTGTGTTGTGTTATTTTATTATTCTCGTGATTTCCTTTGCAAGGTTCTCTTCTTAGTATCAGTGGAGAGAGACTGGTCATTTAAATAATTCAACCACTTTTTACAACTAAGCAGTCATATACGATGCATATTTTACAAGGATTCATACATAAATACGGCCGAGGTTGCTCTACAAAACTCTGCCATTTTTTCAAGACCGACCAACTCGAGGAGGAACGTACATACTGTTGTCCGCCATTGAGATGTCGACAAATAAAGTGAAATACATATACATTTAGGAGATTTTGGGCAATATAATTATGCTATTTTAAGTTTAAAACTACTAAGTAATCATTTACATTGTGTGTTGACAGTTAAACTACTCAAATTTGTGTATCCATGAAAAAAGTCTAATTTTTTTCCAAAAACATCAGTGAGAAGGCGCGCTTAATTTTTCGGCCTACAATGTCCATATTTTACCATGACTAGTCCGCGTTAAAAAATTTTGATACCACAAAGCTCTTAAAATTTACCGAAAACATCACAATAAAACACAGCAGGTGAAGATCTACTTTATATGTTTCTATATTTAGGTGAGAAGAGCTGTGGTGTTGATTCCAGTGAACACAAATGGTCCAAAAGTATAACAGTAATGTTTTTAGCTAGACAAACATGCTATAAAATTTCGCCAATTTTGATACAAAAGTTGTTTTTTTACGCAACGGTCAAACAACGTCGTTGGTTATCATCAGTCATTGTCAGTAGCATGCTGAAGTTGTAGCGACTCTGATTTTATCCATCGAATATGGTGCAGAAGCGTGTCGGATAATCGTTGTTACATCATCCAGTACCGTTAGAATACGTCGGATGACGGATGAAAACACTGCTTGGGAAAACATGATATTCTTTCCTTCCTTCCCCCGAAACTAAATCCTGGCTACCATTGGGCCGCAAAATTTGGATTTTGTTCGTTTTTAAAACTAAATTTTCATTTGTGGTGAATTACAACAACTATGCATATATCTCCTAACTTATCAAGTGTGAAGAAAATAAAACTCTACGTCCCACTCCTGAATCCGCCACTGTCCAAGGCATATATTTATATGATAAAATTCGGGTCCGTTAAAAAGTTGGAATTAAAAATAAAATGGGGGTTGTTGATTTCACGGGATGATTGAAAAAATATCCTTTAGAAGCGTTCCTTTCCATTTGTATTTTTTTTCTTTTTCCAAATTTGAGAAAAAAAT
Source organism: Rhamnusium bicolor (assembly GCA_029963845.1). Classification (NCBI taxonomy): domain Eukaryota; kingdom Metazoa; phylum Arthropoda; class Insecta; order Coleoptera; family Cerambycidae; genus Rhamnusium; species Rhamnusium bicolor. Next base: position 36,688 of record JANEYF010000077.1, read on the forward strand.
TAAAAACCTAATTTTCGCCTCCATCTTTGGAGGGGTGTAAGTGTTTCCGGATATATTTCCATAGGGAACATATTTTGACACCCTGAATTCAAATTTTAAGTTTGTCCAGTTAATCATGAATCGCCCTGTATACATCACAAAGAATAAAGCCATTTAATAATTCATTAATATACTAATTTGCTAGGACTATAATCTCAAGATGTACAAATATGTGTAATCTAGGCAACATTAACGATGGTTATAGTTAATGTACCTAATGCACATTTTTTTGGTATCTAGTTGTATTAAAAGGGCTTGTGGCACTGGCATGTTATAGAACGAAATAAAATTAAATATTGTCATCTGACATTATTTTAACAAAGCAGGTAAACAACAAAACAGTATTTTTGAATCATCGTTATGACTCATCAACCTTATTACCAGAAACATCCATAATTTAGTCGGTATGATCGGACAATAAATAAAGACGGTTGTTTTCACTTGTCGACGTTTCGATTAATTTTTTAATCCTCCATTTACATACGGATACTATTATTCTATCTATCCATAGGTACTTTATATTAAAATATTTTGACTAATTTATTTACTTTGTGTGTAGACCAAAAACAACAATTATATTTTTGTGAATATCATGAATAATTATGCTCCGTTTCATTTTGTCGTGTCGCTTTCTTTGTCATTGTTTTAAATGAGTGTAACTGGTTGTTGTAGGTAATAAACGGTTTAGCTGTCGTTTAAATTGGCTGTAATTATTACAAGAGATCGGGAGGTAGCGATAAATTCCAGAGACGACTTTTACAAAGATATCAAATTATATTTTAAACACCTAATGAAATATTCCCAACCAATATGATATGATAAAATATTGTTATACTCATCAATAAATCTGTTTTCTTTATAAAAATTGGAACAAAAAATTAAAGGCTTTTATCAGGCAATTGGTCAGCTTGCATCTATAAAAAATAACTGCTTACTGACCGTCATGTTGAGAGGGAAATGCTTGTTATTATGAGTCCAATAGTAACGCGAATGCATTGCAGATATAGGCTGATCGCGCGCTTGCGAGGTCACTTGGATATCACGTTTACGCTTACTGTCCTATGTTGAAAATAAATAAATATACTCTAAATACGTAATATTTATAAAACTTATATGTGGAAAATACGTAGATACGTAAGCGGTGCGAAAGGTTAACTTTTTAAAATGTCTTGTTCAGTTCCTTCAGAGGCTAAAGTAAATTAGTGGATTTGTGATTTTCCGAAATTGCAATTTAACGGCAAAAAATTATATTGCACAAGCCGTAAAAAAAGTGTTTTCGTGCAACTCAAAGCAAACATTAAAAGACATATTTCCTCAGACAGTAAAAGAAATGTGAGTGGTATTGTTACTGATAGTGATAGGCAACCAAATTTTAACTTAGATTTAGTGGAAATTTTAAGAAATCTTTTGTCACGATGTCGCTTACGACGTCGTGACAAAAAATGACAAAGAAGTACACTTTTCCACGCAAGACATAAATGTAGTCTTTGAGAAAGGTCAGCTATTTTAAATATGCGCAAATTACATCTGTCGACATTGAACAATACAAATGGATTTTTAATAAGAGGCGCCGGAGATTAACTCCCGAACATTTACAACAAATATAGTAATATACTTTCTCTTGTGATCGCTAGTTAAAAATACATGTATATTTTAGTGTTACATTCACCAATTCTCTCGGTCCTCTTGGTATTAACTTTCGATTAACTGAACTCGCCAAAATAATCACAAGGTAAGATAAATGTAACATATATGCATGATGCACATACTTATGCGACTCATCACCTAGAGGAATTGGCATCCTTATCACTACCTCTAATTATTACACAGAGATTTTTCATTCAAATAAAAACAATTTCTTTAAATTTAAAAGTAAATGTGTTTCAATATAAACAGGAAGTTGTAAAAGTAAAGAATTTTGTTTCTAAATTAATTAGTACTAGTTTCACTTTAGTAAAATTATCAAATAAAATTTAAAAAAAGGTGCTACGATTTTTCTATGTACTAATCATTAGAAATAGTGTAAGTTTATTATTCGACTCCTACCATTGTATTATTTATGCGCATGATGCATGCAATTATAATTTCAGTTGTTAGTTGTCACTTTGCGTTTTCATGTCCTTATATTTTACAATATGTTTTATGTGACTAAAAGTGACAAACCTAGCTCACTGACCTCAACAACGAGATATTTTAAAAATATAGGTTGAAAGCATACCGTGAACTATGTAATTAATTAGATACTAAATGGAATAAAACTATAAAAAGCATAAACACCGGAGAAATTAGACAACCCCGAATCCAAAGGCGAAGCTGCACGGGCGAGGGTTACACTTATAAAAAAACATGGACACACAACCATTCCCACCGACATTGCCAGTGCCGGTGGCGGGATTTGAACTCGCAGGACTATGGAGAGATTATCTAGACACATTTGCCAACGCGCGCTCTAGACAACTACTCTACCGAGCCGGTGAATATAAAGGAAACATTTTTTCCTTTCAAAATTATTTATTTGTCGAAACCTGTGAGAGATATAAGAAGCTCGGCTGCGAGATAAATGTTATGATAAGGACATCAATTAGAAATTAAATTTTAAAAATGCTTGGATCAAAAGGATAAAAACGTTGAAATGAACAAACAATATTATGTTAATTTTTTTTTGTCCGAGTTTATTTTAAGGTGATTTAACAAAATATTTTCTTTCGTTGAAATTACCAGTGTATGTTGTTTTAATTTTTTTTTGTTACTTTAACAATAAAATAATTGGATTAACATTAAAAAATTTCACATTTGTTGGCATAACATGCTCTCTTTTCTTAGTGTACTATATCGTAATCTCATATCAAGAACTAGTTAGGTATTGGTATAGTAGAATTTATACATCCTTAAGCGCATCGAGAAAATTCCGAGATGATTCCTAGCTCGAATTCAACTGAGGCTTCGAAGTGAGATTCTTGGTCGAGTTTTCCCTCAAAAAAATGATATGCAACTGCATAAAAAAGGTCATTTGAGTTTTTTGTGGGATGGCGCATTAATCATTTAATTTCAACTTAATCATAACAAAGGAAGAAATAATAAAAACTCACATTCAAACCGTTTATCTGTATTTTTTTAAATATTAAAATTCCGAAAATATTTAATTTTTGAAAAATAAACATTGTATCTCCGAAACGAAGCAGTTAAGGACAAAACCTCATTTGATCTTTTCGTCTCAAAATTGGTTCAGAAACCATTTCTTGAATTTTCTCGATGTATATACTTAAAAAATCATGCTGTATAAACAATTATATTGGTATAGTTCAGCATAAAGTGAAATAATATAAATAAATAAAAAATATCAAAAGTCATTACCTAAATCCAACATCTTCATTTTAGTCAAATTATTTATTACACACATATTACATTTTATTTGTCACTCGAAAAACTAACAATGATCCATTCATATTGCGAGTTTAATGTCAACTGATAAGATTTCATGATAATTAAAATAAACATAAAAAAAATAAGATTAATTTTAGGTTAAACGCGTATGTGTAATACCTACTTTTTGAATCAGGCTACATACATTTCTGTGACGTATGAAATTATGTCGAGTTCTGAATAGATCTATATTTCTTATTACGTTTGATGAAAACATACCTTTAATATCATTAATAGTATTAAGTTGATACTTGTTTACACCAGGAAACTCTGATAACAATTTTAAACTGATAATAGACTAGATAAATGAATTATAGTAGCGGGAAGAAATTAATAGATTTAATTGTTTAAATTAGTTTTTTTGTTCAGGATAACCTATGTATTAAAATTGTTGATTGATTCGAGTTGTTAACGTTATTTTTTATATATGTACCTTGGTCTGCAGTTCCATAAATTATTGTTTTCTACTCATTTAAATTATTATTTTGTTCAAATAACATTTTAAAACAAATAACAAATACTTTTAACCTAAAAACAGACAAATCAAAACTTTGGCGCTGAAAAATCGCAGAACACCAACACTAAATATATAAATGGGCATGTGTAGCATGACGTCACAGGTTGACAGGAGTTTTACATGAGATTTTAAAACGAGTGGTAATTTTTTTAGGTAAAATCTGAAATATATTGTTTTCAGTTATACCTGTTTTGTGTGTAGTTCGTACTTCTCTTATAATATAAAAATAAAAATCACTGTATAGGTTCATTGTTAATATAGAAAATTTCTGAAATCTGATGCTAGTAAACAAATTGATGACATTGGCGAATGCGCCCGGTACAAGAAAAAGCCCACATCAACGCGAAAGTTGATTTTTTACACAGGATCAATTTCAAATAAAACAGAAAAAATGTACTATACGTAAGTAATTCTAATAATACCCATTCAGTTCTTAGATTAGGTTTATTGAAGATATTTAGATATTTATCCAAATAATTGTGTCTTTATGAAAATAAATTATTATTGAAAATATCACTCAAGTCACAATTATGGGTTTTAAGAAAAACTTATGTGAATACTAGTTACGAGACATTTACTTAATGTCTTTGAATCATTTTTACTTCCTAAAAATGTACAGGGTGACCAAAAATTATTTTTCAACGATGTGATGTAGAAATGAAAACCGAACATTTTTTGTAAGTACTTCCCTATAGCTAATTGCAACAATTTTCGTTTCATTGAGCAATAAGTACAAATTCACGAATACAACTTAAAAAATAGAGGTTTCTTCAAATAATTCATTAGAAAAAATTATAATACGTGCTCCACATGTTGCCCATTTTGATTGACACACGTCTCCATGCGCTTTTGAAATGAGACCATTTAGTGGGACCATTTCTTCCAATCCATTGAAGTGGGTAAATAGTATTTAACTGGTCCCTTATTGCAATAGTTTTTTTTTGTATTTTTTTTTGCTGTTTTCGTTATTCGACAAGCAATATACAACCTCAGTTTAGTATAAACTATCTTATACAAATGAGCATTTATCGCACTTATCGGTTGTCAGTTATCATTTGTATTAAATTTAAAATATTTCGAGTTTTACAAAATAAATTTTAATAAAGCGGAACTTGTAGACATGACTTTTATTTTGGGCGAGTCAGACAGAAATTGTTTGCTTGCCAATAGAATTTTAAGCAAAGGTATTCTGAAAGAAGGATTCCTGATGTTAGCAGCTTCCAAAACCTTCTCGATAGATTTGTGGAAACTGGAAATGTCGAATATAAAAAAAGTGAAAGATTAAAACGTGTTGTGAATGAAGACAATTAGTTTTCTGTGGTGCTGGCACCGGTTGAGAATCCCCATATTAGTCAGAGGGAAGTAAGCTCATTAGTAGGAAGTAGAATTGGTCGAATCTTAAAAACAAATAAGTTTCATGCGTATCATATTCAAATGCACCAGGAACTATCTGATGACGATTTTCAAAGGCGTCTACAGTTTTGTAATTGGGAAAGAGATAAAATACAAGATGTGACCTTCTTCAGTAACGTTGTATTCACTGATGAGGCAACTTTTCATAAAAATGGATTTGTTAATAGGCACAATTTCCATTGTTATGCTTCGGAAAATCCTCATTTTTTTAGACAAGTTGATAACCAGCACAGATGGTCTATAAACGTTTGGGAAGGAATTATTGGAGAACATGTAATAGGGCCACATTTTTTTGATTGTACATTGACTGGAGCTATTTATCCTCATTTTCTGGAAAACTATCTGTCACAATTATTGGTGAATCTTCCTGAAAGGATTCGAAATAGGATGCGGTTTCAGCAAGATGGTGCTCTAAGACATTATTTAAATGCAGTTAGAGACCACTCCCAAGCAGCACCAAAGTGAGGGGAACTGGCATCGGAACTTTAATATAGTAGGCGTTACATAACTGTCACTAATTTGCGACTTTAGTGTAAAATTCACCTTGTAGTATGCCTCTGTTGTAACAATTACGTAGATTCCATTGAATCCAGGTACTGTATAGTTATTACACTTTCAAGTAATTGCTGCAGTGTGTGCAACGTTGCGGATACTACTCTGCGTTACTTGAAAGCATTCTCAACTTTGAAGTGAAAATTGGTAGTAATGCCGACTGCATAGTGTTACCAAAGAATCACCTCAAAGTATGATGACTAAAGTGTTCCATTTAAAGATCCTGTGACGTTGTCGGAACATTTACTGGAACTTCAAAGTTGTGTAACTTATTAGTGACATTTTGAGTAAAAAATAAAAACGTCACTTCTACGAGCAAAGAGACTTTAAAGTGATTTTTACTACTCGCCACTAGTTCAAAATGATTACAAAGTTACGTATACCTTGAAAATCTACTATAAAGTGATATAAACTTTAAAGCATTTATGTAAACAGTTTCTTGTTCCCAACCGTCGAAGAGCGGTAAAATAACAAAAAAAAATTCCAGCATTCATCTACCTTTTATAAAAAGTGAAGTTACAGTTAAATGATGTTAACAATTAACAACTTTTTTGGCTAATGTGGAGCCGGCTCCTTATTCCGCGAAATAGGTAAATGTAAATGACCAGACTACGAAAATGGGACATGTGTGAAGAACCAACAAATGTTCAAGTAAAGAATTGAGTTGATGCTGATGATGGCGCTCTTGATTTAAACATTCCACCTGAAGATTTATAAGACAATTCTATGATTTCGCAAATTACCTCTTCAGAGCAACTAACACAGTAGTGGTGCCTAGTACATAGCTTGACACATAGTTCGGTGAACGAATTGATCTACTTATTAAACGCAAATTGGATAACAGTACCACACGACAGCCGTACTTTATTGAAAACTCCAATATTAGTAAATATAGTTCCGATGGGAAATGAAGAATTCTGGTATAATGGTATCAGGAATTGTTTACTTATGGCGTTCTCTAAAATCGATCAGCCCCTGTCACTAGTTTTTAGTGTAGATAACTTACCACCATTTCGCAGCTCACCATCTGAATGTTGGCTAATTTTATTTAAAACTGAGAACATGCCCGAGTTAAAACCAATAGCTGCCGCAATTTATTGTGGTGAAATTTATTGTGCTAATTTGTCAGAGAAAAATAGTTTTACCAAACTTTATTCACCACAGACACGGAGTTATGTTGTTTCTTAACTCCTTTATCCATTCGAAATTACATCTACCTCAATAGGATACTCCAATTATTTGAAGCAATGTCAGTTAATATCTTTATCCATCCACCCCTTAAATTGTGTCATGCTATATATGGTTGAATTAAAAGCTTGTACAGATATGTTAAAATGTACTAGGTACCATTAACAATAAAAAAAATTCATGTCACTTCCGACTAAACAAGAAATTAGATTAAAATTTTTATTTATATTTAAAAATTTATATTACATTTAAAAATGTAAAAAGTATAATAAGTAATATTTGTACAATATTTGTAATTTTTTTTAATCCGTCACTAAGAAAAAACTTTCATTTTGTTCTGCCATATTCTGCGCCTGGGGATCATCAAATATTTCCGTTAGTTCTTCTTCATGTTGTCTTGTGGGTCTATAACAAGTACATCTATAATTATCATGCACAGTTGTCACGTTAATTTTTAATAATAATAAGCTTAATAAGATATATACCGTCTCTCACCAAAATTAGTAAAAAAAATGAACATATCACTTTAAAAATATAGGCCTGCAAATGCAACATTTTTTAAAAAACAAACTAAAATATATCTCAAAAATTAAGGACATTAAACCCACATAGGACATGATAGTTATTTAATGTAGACCTCAAATACATAAAAATATACAATATGCTAAAATTATGAAAGCCCGGGCCACTGAAATGTGGGACACACTGTATACAAACAAATATATTTGAAAATTGAGAAATAGTCGAAATGACCCTGGCACAATTAACAGTTTTTCAGAAAGTTTTACTGCTTGTTTGTAAGGCTCTCCTCTTTCACCACGAAATCCTATACAGCCTTTTGATTGTAGCACACAAACTACATACGTTATGCTATTTAATTTCTATTATAGGTTCTTTTCAAACAAACTTACCTTACAAGAAACCAACGTTGAACGTATACAAGCTTTATATCTGATCAGTATTCTCTAATACCACTATAACAATAAACACACAAATTTATCTATGCACACAAATAAGTCAAATGCAATTATTAAAATTGAGCGGGGCCTATAGACATAGGATATGGGTTTAAGGTCTGTGGTGGGGCTGCGGGTTGAACATTTGACGGTTGACGTTTAGTACGTGTATGTTGCCAATACCAAACAATAAAATTATCCTTACCAACTTAAAAATAAGGTAGGGTTGTAAGGTCCATCAACTATGAGGGTCATGTTTGTAATACTTTAAATGAATGTCGTACACAATTTTATAAAAAACAACACAATAATATATAAATATGGCTGTAATAAGAGAAAACTTTGTAGTAACCTTTCCATAGCAGGGTAGTAGATGCCCGTTTAAAGCTACCGAGATAATGACGTGTTTAGTCGCACTTGCCACTTTTTGGTAAACATAACTACATAGTGAAATTGTTATAGTTCCCATCACCACTTTTTAAGTAACTACAACTATACGTTAGTCGCATCTGTTACTTTATGGTAAATGAAACTTTGAAGGAAAATAATTTTGGTTTTTGTCACCTCTATTAAGTGAAAAATTCTTTGTTGACATATATGTCACTATATAATGACTCAAATTAAAATCGCCATTATTCTGTTATTGAGTGATGACGTCATCTTGACAGATAAAAATATAATTCAGATTTATTTTTATTAATTGTGGTCATTTGTTAACATGTTTTATGAATATAACATTATTACTTTATAATACATCTAATACAAAAACGTTTTCCATAAAAAAATGTTGCAGTTTAAATTGTACACATAACTTTTGAAAAAAATATTTTTTTCTCGAAAAAAACAATTTTTTACAGGGCGTGTCTTTTTTATCGAAGTATTAGAGTGGCATTTTACAGAAAACAAGTACTCGTTTTCATAGTTTACTCTCATAGCACTGACAGAGCTGTTACAAAAATAGTCATTTCTACTACTTGCTTAAGTTCCCTTTACGTAATAACCTAGTTGTCAACACGTAACAGGGACGGTTCCGGAATAGTAATTGCTACGTAATAACTATTCCCCATTTGGTTAATGCTTGGTAGAAGGATCGATCCTATTAAGTAAGGGTCGTTAGTTGCGAAAACCTTTAAAGTTCCACTGATGGTAGCTACTACGTAGAGACTACTAAATATGCTGCTTGAGCTTAAATAATACATACCCACTTCAATGGATTGAAAGAAATGGACTCACTAAATGGCCTGCTATATCCCCAGATCTTACAAAAATGGATTTCTTTTTATGAAGATACGTGAACAACAGTACAAAATATGAATGAAAGGATAATAACTGCTTTTAGATCTATCACACCGGCAATTTTAGGACCAGTAGAAACCTCATTTTAAAAGCGCATAGAGACGTGTGTCAATCAAAATGGGCAACATGTGGAGCACTTATTATAATTTTTTGTAATGAATTATTTGAAGAAATCTCTATTTTTTAAGTTTATTCCTGAATTTTGTACTTATTGTTCAATAAAACGAAAATGGTTGCAATTAGCCATAGGGAAGTACTTAACAAAAAATTTTCGTTTTTCATTTATACATCACATCGTAGAAAAATATACAGGGTGTTCCATTTGAAAAAATTTAGACAATTCTGAAAATAACTAAAAAATAATTTTTGGCCACCCTGTACATTTTTAGGAAGTAAAAATGATTCAAAACCATTAACTAGATGTCTCGTAACTAGAATTCACATAAGTTTTTCTTTAACCTATAATTGTGACTTTGGAGATTTTTTCAATATGCATTTGCAGATGGCATTATTTCAACGAAAAAATTCATTGCATCCAAGTGGTTGGGAGATATGACCCCACCCTGTATATTTGGTAACTATATTTTTCGGGTAATAGAGATATATTTTAAGTTTTGATTTACCACGGCTAAAAAAATATGTTTGGTATAATCGGTATTCAAGAATAATCTGATAAAACTGTACTGTATATACAGTGTGCTCTCAGATTGATTTTATAAGAGGAAACACTTTTTTACTTTTGGCTTTATGAGAAAGTTATTTTTCATGAATATTATGTAATTGTTTGTGTACAGTGAGCTCCAAAAGTTGATTATTGTGAAAAATACTCAAGAATAAAGTACCCTCAATTTAAATGTTACAGTAAAATGCCAAATGAAAAGTTTCTGAGAATAGCCCAGTAAATACAAATTTAAACTTTTATTACAAAATGTTAAGGGTGAAATTAATTTTTTTTTATTGGGTACGGATTGATATGGAGACATTTTCTTATTTATGGATGTATGACAAAAAGTCAAGATGAACTGTCGAGTTATATCATGGAAATACAGCGTGTTCGAAAAATGCACAGCAAAAATTCATGATCTTATTCCTTAAGTTAAAATAAGACAGAAAGATCCTATGAAGCTTCGTTTCCCAGATACAGGGTGATGAGGGGCTACCAGAAAATGAACATTTTTCTATTTTAACAAAAAACAATTTTTTGAATTTGATTAGAGGAAATGGCGGAGTTCGGGTCTCGCCCGCTCTTCCACTCAACAAAAAAAAAAAAAATTTACAACAATAAGAAAAAAAATAGATATTTTAAGTTAAGCTAAATAATGTATATATACACACATATATACATACATACGTATATTACATATATACACATGGACGTAAGTTGTACAAAAGAAATGAAATGATAGCCCATGTAAAATGAAATGCAAAAATAAAACATTATTGAATGTACAAAATTTGAAAGCATATATAAAAGACAAAAGAGAAGTTTAAACTTGATACTTAAAACGTTAAGAGTACTATACGAATTTAATTTAAACAAAGAATACTATTTTTTTGTTGGAAGTTGAAAGCAGTAGCCTTGTTCTCTTCCCTTCCCACTCATTTCCAAATCAATATGATTATTATCATTTTACATTAAGTTGTTATTTCTTTATCATTACTACCTGTTTTCAGCGTATAAAACTATTATCAAATATTAATTGAGTCACCTTTTTTTTGAATAAATTAATGTTACAATCTTTAATTTCAGGAGGTACATATAATCCAGTGTATAAATAATTTGGCGTTTTTCACTATTAGATGTAATAAAAGATATGCCGGCACTCGATATGCACCGCTAATTCGTTATTTTGCGATGCACAGACACTGTCGGTACTCAAAACAGAAAGAAACATTTAATCCGACAATCGAAGCGATAGGCGACATTTCTTTCATCCGTTAAGTTGTGAAAAGAACTAAATTATCTGAACATAGTACCAGTTCATCATAGGAAGACATTGCATTGAAGGCATTGCAGTATTATTTCATAACTTGGTGTGAATTCTTTGAAAAGTACCTAGACAGTTGATTTTGCAAAATGTTGATGCAATTTAATTTAAAAAAAGTACTAAGAAAAACTTTTTTTAAATATATGTCAGAATGTTGTTTATATGTATATTAGTAATCCAGTAAACAGCAAACTCCAGTCGTTTACCGGTCTTTTACCGACATTTAATAGAAATTCAGGCTGAATAAAGTCCCGATAAACAACCTTAATTTGGTGTTTACTGGGAATTCAGTCTATCAATTAAATGTTTGGGAGTCAGTCCGGCAGTGTTAAATATAACAAATTGTTTTAAAAGTTACATACTTTTATATTGACAGTGAAAACCAACACGTTTACAAAAGATAACGCAATTATCTTTATGATTATTAAAGAAACTATTTTATTAACATAAAATTTTGCAGAGCATATGTCACGATTAGAATATAAATTTGGCTGGTTTGTAATTAACCGTTCTGTTGCCCACAGTGCAAGAAAAAATTGCACAGATGTGTTTACACGGGTTTAGATTTGACTTTCAGGTGTTGTAGGCATCTCTCTCTCTCTTTTAAATATGAACGTGTACGGATTTTCAGTTAAAATTGGAATTGTTGTTTAACTAAAATCGCAATTTGTCTCTAGCCAGGTCGACAAAAGGAAGAAGTAAATAATAAAGTAGTTTTCTACATAATAATTAATTACCTGAGGTAAGGGATATTTGTGAAGTATCGGAGCTTTTTCTAGAGTGTCCCGATGCCGACGCCCCACTCAGAGAGTTGAGCGACTTGGCGTCGGACTCATAGAGTCGATTTGCTTCCTCCAGTTTGGCGAGTAGCTCCAGTTCTGGTCCTGATGCGTTATTATTGTTTAGCGGAGGACTCTCGAGCCTCATGGCAGTGGGAGGCATCGCCGAGTAGTAGCCCCCATCGGACTCTACCACCAGGCAACTTAACGAACCACCACTGAAACAAAAAGAGAAAAAATATGAGTATTTTTAGAGGTAGTGTATCCAATATTATGTATTTAAATAAAATTAAGTATATAGATAGATAAATTAAAATATTTTAATCTAATAATATAGATAATATAAAGTTGCGACAAATATAAGTAAAAACTAGACAAATTTATATTATACGAGTCGAAATAGACCTGTCATTCTTGAATAGTAATACCCCTATACACAAAAATCGTTATGAACTATCATGTATAAAAATATCTGACGTAGTCAGCACATAACTCTCTTATACCAGTATATATCATCCTGATCTTAAAAAATCATTCTGTTTAATTCTTCACTAACCTCAATTAAATTTTAAAAACGTACCTTGAAATGTTTCATACAAATTTTTTAGTAATTAATTAACGGCGTCCTTCGATATTGCCAATAATAATTCATGTCGTATAATTTAATACTTTCTTCTTATTGACATTGATATTTTTGTAACTAAATTATATATTTCAAATATCAAACTCCATTTTATGAGGTCAAATGTGAACAAAATTTCAGTTTACATCAGCTTTATTTAACTACTTGAAAAATATATTTTATCCACTTGATATAGTATACATGATTTATAATCTTTCATCAAGAATACATTTTTTTGTAAAGTCAAATACAAAAAAAGTTTGGGTCCAGTGGACCCCCTCTCAGCAGGCCAATTTTGCTCATCACCGAATTTTTCATTGTCTTTGGTCTTTAGAACAAGTGTAGCAAATTTGAAAGCAACTGTGGTTGCTATCGCGATACTACAGACATGCAGACAAATTTTTTTCCATAAAGTTATGTTTTTTCATTATAATTCGTCGAGATTCGTCCAGAAATGCAATAAAAATTTTTGATTTTTTTTCCCGAAATTGTACCTTTTACTTCTTTCATTCATTATGTCTCTTCTGGTGGTACCATATTCACCAAATTTAATGTGTCACCTAAAATGTTGATAATCTTAACTGCCAAATTTGGGAAGTCTCCCATTAGTATTTTTTAAGTTATCGCGGATACACACATACACACATACACATCCACACAGACACACACACACACTGACTGACATCAGTCGGAAAATAGTTAGAATGGATTCAGGAGGGTTCAAAACGTATAAATCAATCAACATCACGATTACTATTATACTTCCTCATATTAGGTATAAGAAAGTAAAAATTGACATGAAGGTATAGAAACTGTTCAATTTTTTTTGTTACTGGAATTGACTATGTTGGTCCATTCTGCGTTAAAACTAGAAGAACAGACATATGTTATTGAGTACTTTTCATAGAGCAGTCGATATCGAAATTTAACATTTAATGAGCACCGACTCCTCCATCATGGCCATTCGAAGATTTTTAGCAAAACAAAAGTTAGCTATACAAATATTTTGGTCAGAGAATGACAAATTTCCATGGAGGGAGTCGTGGGCTGTTGAAAGGTTTTGATGAGTTACAGCTAGATACTTTACAGATAAACTAAAAATTCTAGGTTACAGAGTGATTCATATAACGTTCTCACCCCAATTTTTTAGTTTGTCTTTGAAAATAAATTAAAAATGTTTAACATAACATAATATTTTTTTCCAAGGATTTCGAAAATTTCAACAAAAAAACAAATGAGTCAAATAAAAATGGGAAAAAACAAAGCAATATTTTTTAAATGTAACGCCCTATATTTTTTTACAATTTTGAAAAAAGATTTAAATTCTCTTTTCAAAAATATAACCTAACATATATATTTACTTTTTTTTTTTTTTTTGGCACTTAGACATGGTCCAATCAGCCAGAACCTAATTATTGACTGTAGGGTCGAAGCTGCATTATTATTAGTATCTTATGTACATTATTCATTATTCCATTTACCTAATCTCCGTTTCTTACTTTTTAATTATTATTATTTTCATCTTTGTTCTATGGGCCACCAGACGGGACACAAGGGTGATTTTTCTTTTTTATTAATCTATAATTTTGGATTACAAAATATATACGTAAGGATAGTTCACAAGGGCATACACTTCTCGCCTAGGGGCCTGTCAAGGCATTTCTAATTAATTACAAACAGGATTAGGCCACGGGTAACAGGGGAAACAACAAAAGGTTAGACAAAAGGAAGTAAGTGTGATGTATATAGTAGGTACATATCTACCTATACTTAAATTTTTAGTCCAGTTTTTCTTAAAAATTTGATTATGCATTGTAGTACTTCAGTTTTATCTTGACTTAAGACATAGACTAAATTAAATGGAGCCTTAACTCCACATTTAATAAGGTTTGTGTATAAGTTGTTGCATTCACTTATATATTCATTACAGTTATATATTTACCTTCATATTTAGTAAAATACTGACAATATGATTGAAATAATTTATAAGAATAAATTAAATTTTATTTAAATTTAACAAAGCAACAAACATTAAATATCTTAACGAACAAATAACATTTATATTTAAAGGAACTGTTCAAAATGTTCTCTATTATTTTTGACACAAATAGTACATCGTTTATATATATTATTCATCACATTTTGTAACAGTTGGAATTATTCATATTTTCTATTTCTACAGAAATTTTACTCAATTCTTTTACACTGTTACTTCTATTTTTATAGACTTCAGTTTTCAAGTGTCCCCATAAAAAAGCATCCAAGTATCCAAACAGGTATATCTTGGTGCCAAATAATATCATTTAAGAAACCTATAGGTACTATTCTGTCAACATGTTCCTCTATTTTATTTTGAAGTAAATTAAAATATTTGACTAAAAATCAAAGTTCCATTAAAGAAAATGGTGCCTACAACTTTATTGTTTATCAGTATTTTACTAAATATGAAGGTGAATATATGTATATGTTATGCTATATTTTTTGAAAGAGAATTTAAATCTTGTTTCAAAATTGTAAAAATCAATTCCTTTAAAAAAAAACACTGCTTTGTTTTCTCCTACCATTATTTGACTTTCAATTGTTTTTTTGTTGAAATTTTCAAAATCCTAGGAAAAAATACTATAGGTGTTTAATTTATTTCCAAAGACAAACCAAAAAATTGGGGTTAAATGTTATAGGAATCACCCTGTACATCATGGAAATACAGGGTGTTCGAAAAAATGTACAGCACAAATCAGGAGAATATTCCTTATGTCGAAATAAGACAGAAAGTTCCTATGAAGTTTGAGTTAGATAACGATTGGTTTCCGAGAGAAAATAATAAAAATGTACTCTTGCTTTACATGGATATGATGCATATAATTTTTCAGTTTTATTAAAATGTGATGAAGCAAGCTAATATTTGTATTTTATGGCTGTCAATCAATAATTGTTTTAAGATATATCGTTGATTTGTGAATACCAAAGTTATTAGAACTGATAAAAGGGTATTCGGTATTTGCTTGAGTCTTCTATTAAAAAATTTTCAATAAAGTTTGACGAAATGTTGCAGTTCCTATTTAACAAGTTGGAACTGCTTGGTAACAACTTGACGGTGTTATATTAACAATAATAATTAAATAGTTTCATACAACGAACTAAAACGTTCTATACATTTTCTAATAATGTAATAGTATTTATCTAGTTCACATAATAAAATACTGTGCAGAAGCCTACCGAAGGCTTTGAAAAAGTCAGTATAATCTACATCTACATCTGCATTCACCAATATTTTCAGCCCTCTTAGTATTAAATTTGGATTTTGCCAAATTTTTTTTTTAAATTGACTTTTTGGTATATTTCTCTATTAGATGACCATACCTCGTAAATAGATAAAAATCACTAGACCGTCGATAAGGTTGGGTGATATTAAGAAAATAATAGGATACAACGCTTTTTTCGTATCGTGGAAAGTGTTTTGTGTGGAGTACTTATGAGGTATGTGAATATTTTCGACGATATGCATGAAAATATTTTTACGGTTACGTATCACCTAGCGTCAACCCTGGAAATTACATCATTTAGCGCTTCCTCCTAATCTCTTGCGATGACCCAATAATGGGCAACATTTTTAATTCTTCGGCAATAGAAAATAAAAACATTTTGGTATAAACTGATATTCATGATTATTTATTAATATTCTTCGGTATTTCACTTTGATCAACTTATTATTACACATTTTTCCTCAGAGTTGGATATTTATTATGTCCCTATTTAAATAATGTGTGGACTCACAACCAGTAGCTTAAATTTGTTTCAAAGCATAAATTCTTCATTTTTTACTAGAGAAAATGGATATACGTCAAATCTTCCACGCAATAAATTAAGACTGAGTATATAAAGTACTATAAACTTTTACTTTATATCTACTGAATATGTATGAAGTTTGGAACCAGGCAATATAAATCAAATAAAAAAAAAGTGAAAAAAAAAACGAACGACGTGTAACTATATTTTCTCCTATATAACGTAGGTAGGTCACTTTTTATTTGCTGTGTATATTTATGTTTTATAGTTTTTAGGGAGTTATTTTATTAAACAACGTGACGTTCTTCTATTTGTACAGGTTGTAATACAATTCTTTGGGTAAAGTAGGAGAGTTGATTATGATCTATGTTGTAGGAAAAATGGCTTCCCTCTTTCAAATTGAATAATAATTATTGGGACATTTTGACATTCTTTAATGGATTTTTTAATTTCGATTAAGCAAGTCTATTAAAATGTACCCCTGTAGTAGCAAAATAGAAAAAAAAAAATAAAAAACATACTTTGTGTATACTTGGTCAACAAATTAGGTATTTTTTTTTATTACTTTAATAATTACGAAAGCTGGCATTTTGCTGTAAATTCACACTGGCATGTGTGTGGGGCACGACACACATGTTTTTTTTAACTAGCGATCAGAAGAGTAAACACATATTAATAATATTTGTTGTAAATGTTCCGCAGTTAATCTTCGGTGCCTCTCATTAAAAATTCATTTGTATTTGAGAAGGCCCGTTTAACGTCGACAGATGCAATGGACATTTCCCATATATTTTTTTATTTGCTTTTTCGATAATATTTATAAATATGAGCTCAAAGAATTTTTTCCGAATTTTTTTGAGCCCTGGAGAGAGGTTAAAAAACCGCTGCCAATTACTTGGGGATCAGAACTTCCTCACAGTAGTAAAACTCGACGTGTGGTGGAGTTTATAATAAAAGTAATTTTTGACGTTTCAAAAAAGTCACATTTTTGACGTTTCAAAAAAGTTGAATTTGTTGACGTTTCAAAAAAAGTCACATTTTGACGTTTCAAAAAGTCAATTGGTGTAATGTCACTAATATTTTTTTTAGACATTGGGACCGATTTTGCTTATTAACGAACTCGGTCTCTTCCTTGACCTCTAGAATGTGTGTACCAAATTTGAAAGCTTTATCTCGAAAACTGTAGCTGCTATCGCTAACCACACAGACACACACACAGACAGAAAATTTTTTCTGTCTGAAATTTTGTATTCGCATAATTCGTCGAGATTCATCCAGAAATGCAATAAAAATTTTCAACATTTTTTTCACGAATACCCTCACTTTGAGGGGTGAGGATGTAAAATAACAAAATTTTGAATTTTAGTCTTATGCGTCATCCGATTAGGTTTGGCGCCAAACACAAGCAGCCAGTGTAAGCGAAGACAGTACCGCAGTATTGCCAGTTTTACGTATTGTTTGAAAACGTCATTGATGATTGATTACTTATTTAATTATAAATACAACTATAAATTTATTCACATAGATTTTTTTCTACCTTAGTACGAAGAGAAAATTTTATTTGTACCTGTTTTATAACTTCGACATTTGAAATATAAAAAAAACAGCAGAAATTGAATGTTAGGTTATGTTATAGATTTATTCTCTGTTGCTGTTACAGAATTGACGATTGAAAATAAATATTAATTAATTATTATAATCATTCTTATTTATTTTTAACTTTCACCTAATTATGATTTTATTTGAATAGTATTGGAGCGTCTGAAAAAAATTATAAATAATGAAAAGCAGTAGTAAATCAATAACAGAATCATTTTCTGCGCCATTAATTAAGTGGAATTAAAACTTAATAAAAACGACCAACAAAATGCATAATTATTGAAAATACCTACAGTGACCCACTTAAGATATAGACACCTATTATTATTTTTTTTTTTTAGGGATTTAGATTTCTATTTTAGCACAGATATGGAACATCACGAGCTGCTTTTTTGGAACTCTTTAGTTCAAATGTCAAAAGTCACCACAGCCTACTACAACTTCGTGAAGAGGGCCAATTTGCAATATTTTGCTTCGCATTGCCAATATCGAAAAAAGTTATTAGAAAAAGTTGTTCAGATTCGAATTTTGACGCCATATACCAGATTTCAGCGCAAAATTCGCATGTTTGTTTTCTCATTTTGTGTCCTAATTTTATTACAAAAGTTCGAAAATCTGAGTACATAACCATGGAAACAAAAAACTGGCAATCACTAAATGTCAGTCTGATGTTACTTCTGTAAATCTAACATCAAAATGCCATTTCAATGGCTTGAATTACAAGAAAAAATCGAGATAATTAAGATTATTTGGTGATGGAGTGCGTAGCAGCCGAGAGGTTGCCCGAGAATTCAATGAAAGACATCCGCGACGAGATTCAATTCATCATGGAACTGCCGCTGCAGTAAATTCGTTTTCTAATCGTGGTTGTGTGTTCAAAATCTGCCAGTTTTTTTGTTTCCATGGCTATCTACTCAGATTTTCGAACTTTTGTAATAAAATTGGGACTGTCAAAAAAAAAAATGAGAAAAAAAAAAAGAAAATGCGAATTCTGCGCTAAAATCTGGCATATGGCGTCAAAATCTGAACAGTTTTTTCTAATAACTTTTTTCGATATCTGCAATACAGGCAATATATTGTTACGTGTTTGCTATCCACACAAACACCTATACTCGTAGATTCGTTGATTGAAAGTCCAGGTAACACTTACTCACTACTTTATTTACTAATTAACAATTAACAACAATAGATTAATCACTGTCCTAATTACAATCACAACTGAACACTTATAAGTCTCTCGTATTTCTTCTTTACTCGTTCACGTTCGACTTCAGACTAAGACTCGGCACACCGTGTGTCTTATTTATACATCCATTCACACGATCTAGAGGAGTCCAGAATATTCCCGGCCGTTAGCGTACAATTCCAGTCTCATCTAACCTGTCTGCACAGTCCAGTGGCGTAACAATATTGTTGTAGTAGGCTGTGGTGATCTTTAACATTTGAACTAAAGAGCTCCAAAGAAGCAGCTTGTGATGTTCTATATTTGTGTCAAAATGGAAATTTCTATCCTGAAAAAAAAAGTTACAGAGGTGTCTTGATCTTAAGAGGGTTACACTGTATATGTATATAATATATACATTAAGTTTAAAAATACGTACTTTATTTTGTATCCAAATTAAAATAGTATCGAAAATGTTTGAAATAACACAAAAATTAATATACAAATTCACGAAATCTTTCAAAATCACAGATATTCTCAAAAAAGTTTTCAGTTACCAAAACAATACTTAAATAAGACAATATGGCAACACAGGTTCGGCCATAT
The DNA here is from genome assembly GCA_029963845.1 of Rhamnusium bicolor. Classification (NCBI taxonomy): domain Eukaryota; kingdom Metazoa; phylum Arthropoda; class Insecta; order Coleoptera; family Cerambycidae; genus Rhamnusium; species Rhamnusium bicolor. The sequence goes on from JANEYF010000077.1 coordinate 56,614, forward strand.
CACTTGACGCATTATTTCATTGGTTGATTAATTGGCGGCAATTTTAAATTAATCGAAACTTTTATATACCGTATGGGGACCGTAAGAATGGTAAATGGGGAAAACCAGATGTGTAGAACAAGGACAGATTGCTCTCATCTCATACGCATGTTAGAAAAGTACAGAGGCTGATAGTAAATAACAAAATTTGAATTTGTGGTAACAGGAATCCATAAACAAAAGCTGGCGATATTCTTACCCACCGTGTTTGTTCATGCTTTCGACGTTTAGTGAAGCTGTAATCTTCTTGACTTTATGCGTTCGTTAATAATAAGAATTGTAAAAAATGCCTATTTACTTATTAGCCTCTGGTCTCTGTCCTTTTCCAACGTATGATAATGAGAGCAATCTGTCCTTGTTCTACACATTTGGGTTATCCCATTTACCATGCTTACAGTCCCCATACGGTATATTTTTTTGTTAATATTTTGTTTAAATCCAACCACTAAAGGATACTGATTACATAAATAGTGTAGAATCGTATACAATAAAAAGATATCCGACTTTTAATATAGTGGGATATCCCCATTGGCAGATACTTAAAGTATATGAACTTTTTTCAGAGACCACATTTATGTCTTGTGTAGTCTAATTTGCCATTTAAAAGATCATCTCAGGTGAAACATATGCCACCTCGTAGACCAATGCCCCGACAAATTCAAAAACAAAAAATAGTTTTAAAAAAATCTTTAAAAGGTCGAATAATGTTAAATATGTAAAGTATGACCTAACAAAACCAAAAAGTCCTTATAACTCGTAAAGGGATGTGGATACTGAAAAAAATAAATGCAAAAAACACCCCTGGCCCCTGTCAACTTTGGCAGTCTACAATCTTGTGCAAAAGCGTCAGTTCCTTTGGACCAAAAATAAAAAAGTTTTGAAAAAAAAATCTTTAAAAGATCGAATAGATGTTAAATATGTAAAGCATAAACTGACAAACCAAAATGTCCTTATAACTCGCGAAGGGATGCAGATATCGAAAAAAGAACTGAAAAAACACTCCTGCACCCTGTGTCGACTTTGATAGCCTACTAATATGTGCAAAAGTCTCAATCCCTTTGAACTAAAAAAGAAAGTTTTGAAAAAAATCATTAGTAGATTGATGTTAAAAACGCAGGGCATACGAACACACGCACTAAGGGCGTATGTTTGTAAATGTTTTATTATGTGTTTACAATATAATATATACCTACGTAAAAGTCGTATCTCGAATTTATCGCTGTCTCCCGATCTCTAATTACAGCAAAATGACATTTAGACAATCTAGATGAAAAAATAATAACAGCAGCAACATTAGCTGAGAGCATTCGTTGACATAACTGGCTTTGCAGTACGATGTTGTGCTATGTTACCACATGGTATCATACCTTTCATAACAGTAAAAAATATACAGGGAGTTCCAATAAAAAAAATGAAGTTGGTTTTGTTTCGAAACTTTTTGATATCATTTGTTTATTTTAACGAGTCCAAAAGGTAACATGGAAAACACTACAACTACCGAATAAATAGTTTTTTCTATCTTTTAAAATAAACTTTATAAGTAGGTGTTAGAATATAAATGAAAACATAGTGCAGGAGGTCAATAGTTATTATTATTGTAGTAGAATTTCTATTATGTACCATACCTCTCTGAACAGCCGCAATGTGAACACTGTGCATTGTGCTTTCAACAGAGAATTATTGAAAGTGAAGATATTTATGAGAACCGGCCATGTACTCGCAAAATAGACATCATTCATATTTATCATTAATTAATATACTAGTGGTGTATTTAGGGAGGTACTAGTCGTAAAACATCGATTTTTTTTCTTTCTAGGGTGTAGCTAAGTTGTACACCATTGGAATAAAATTTTGGTTAACATTGGGTCTCAAAATTTGGATCTTATTAGGTATTAAAACTAAAATATTATTTGTGGTGACTCAAAATAACCATGCATTGCATATATCCCAATAAGCGTGTCCACAAACTTTCAATTCAGCTGAAAATGATGATTAATAAGCATTAAAAATCACTGTAAAATTAAAAAAAATTAAACAATTTTTTTCAGAAACTTATTTGCAATAGAACTTTTTCCGGCGCAACATTACTAGAAAATGTTCCCAAGATAGAGGCCAGCGGCGTGACGTCACATGCTCGCTGTCCATTGCACAGATTAAATAAATGTACATTTATATTAACCTATGTCCATAATAAATAAATAAATTAACTGCGCTAGTTATAAATAGTAAATCAATTATAAACTTCTATCATATTGTAAATCTTGTCTATTTTATTTTATACACTAGTATAGTCATACTTATTGTTCCTAGTTAGTCTAAATTATGTTGTATTTATTATGTTAATCGTTACCTTTAAAATCAACTTTGTATGTTTGACTTATCTACTGTATCTAGTAGCTCAAGACTAGTAAAAATTTGAATTTGATTTATAATAACTCAGTATCCGATGTGCACAGAACACATTTCCCTGCGTGGATAAATGTATGAAATGAAATATATCGGCAAGAAAATGGTGTTTTGTTCCTGGATGCATAACTACAACTAATAAAACTCCATCTAAAATATCTGTAACCGTACCAATGCATATAATAAAACAGTTATGTGTGTGTTGTATACAAGGTGTTTCAAAAATAGCATGCCAAACTTCTACAGGATATATATGGACCAAAATGAGCAAAAAAATTCTTATGGACATAAAATGAATCGTTTCCAAGATAGTTTTTTTTGTTTTTTTCAGAAACTATTGGAGATAAATACGATAATAATAATGGCACTTATAAGCAGTCGCAATTTCAGTGAATTTGGTTTGGCAAGTTTTGTAATTTTTTCTCCAATAGTTTCTGAAAAACAAAGAATATACTCCTGTTTCTGGCAACACTTTACACAATTTGTATCTTGGAAACGACTCATTTTTGGTCACATGCCCATAAGAACTTTTTTTGCTTATTTTGGCCCATAGTATGTCCTATAGACGTCTGGCATACTATTTTTGAAACACCTTGCATACAACACACAGAACTGTTATTATGCATATAACATAAGTCGGTATCTAATAATATCTATGTATTCCATAAATACTATTTATTCTTGATTATTCGTTAAATGTTGCAAACTGCAATTTATATTATTTATAAAACCATCAAGTTGCACACCAGAATAATGTGTACATTTGCCAAATCGTGCGAATCGCCTTTTTTGAAAATCTTCTTCCATTTCTTTATCACGTAATAAACAAACATTAACGCTTTTAAACCATGTAACCATAACATGATAAATAATGGCATTATGGGCGTTGTTCTGCCGGCGTTGTACGTACAATGGATCTCTTGACAGCTGTTGAGCTGCGAGCGTATGACGTCAGCCCAACCAGCAAATGTTTATTGGATTCAGATAACGCATAATGTAAGCAGATTCTGCGGCTGCTATGATTACGACCGTTTCATTTTCCAAATAAATATCAGATATTGGCAGTATCAGTATCAGTATCAGTATGTATCATTTTAACTAATATTAACATTTATCAATTTTTTTGCGGACTTACCTATTATTTGATTGTTGTCGGAGGCAGCGTAGGCCAACAAAAACAAACGACAAGCGTGCATTAACACGTATTCAGATGAATTCGTTCAAACAAAGCATGCAATCTGAGAGCTGATGATACGTCAATGTTAAATGCGATGTTGTCAAGACTACATTTATAGTAATATTTACCTATTTTATATACTGTTATATGATAACATAATATTAACCAGCGCAAGCGTTATATACAAATAACGTATAGTGAATTTTGTATGTACATAATACATAACGCGCCCCCTGCGGCGTGGCCCCACTAAATACACCACTGTAATATACTACGTTATTTCGAAAAAATATGTTTCAATATAAAACAGATTATATTCTAATGAGTGCTTCGTGTAACTATTGCGTGAACTTCTGTTTATAAAAAAATATATAAAGATTAGAGGATGAGAGCGCATTGACAATAAATTCAATGATCTCGGCTGAGGTGAACCGTAACCGTTGACAACATAATGAGGAGGACTGTTCTGTGCTATGATACCAGTAATGTATTTTTACAGTTTATAAAAGTCATAAACGCAAACACAATGAAGTAACCTTGCGATTGACCTGCCAGGTTCAATCAATTCGCTGCAGTTCAGTTTCAGATAATTATTATCATCAGAATTTCTGCGTATTCTTTATTAATGGGTTCATACAACGTTGCTCGAAACAACTAATTATGAAAATTTACATAATGATTAAATTGGCGTAACTAAATTATATAATTATGGAGGGAGGGGAGCATCTCATTAACATATTGACTGCTGACTTGTATAAGAATATTTTCCCCAGGGGCTGATGGAACCTAAACTTTGGCCAATGCTGATGACGCTAATTGGCGTTAATGATTTGTTATCGCAAATAATGCTAAAAAATATGTAAACAAAAAAGGTGTATTCAATGTTAAAATATATAAGAAGATAAATGAAGATATTGCATTGCACAAAAGGCACTAGAATGAACTAATGATGCAATTGTGGGAAACACTCAATACATCAGGGTGGAAAATTGACAGCCTCTGCAAAAGGACATTGTGTCTTTCCTAATGTTTTGTCTTGCACGTTTCAGCGACTCATCATTCAAATTTCAAATATGTCATTCGAGCGATGAGATACGATGCGAGTACAAGTGCACATGAATACATGTTAAGATTGTTAAGTTTAGTTGTTTACCGCCGGCGGCGTTTTGGCCGTGCTGATCTGCGGATTGCGGAATATAGATGGCTACTGTCTTGAGTGCAGAACCGGATTGAGTTACGTTAACATTTATAATTTATAATTGAGAATTGTATAGAAATAATAGCCAACTGCCAACCAAATTGATTATTTATGATTTTGAATTATGACTCGAGTTCCCGAATGTCGCCGCATCGATGCCGATTTCTCCACTTCTCGAGCTCTAACCACAATCTGAATGACCAATCGATTAATAAAAGTATTCAAGTAGCCGTTATTCGATTATTGAAATCATTCAATTATGCCCAGCACTACTTTTAAAACTTCTTTACACAACAGGTTCTCTCTGTTTCGCCGCCTTTGTTTGTCTCCGCCAATCAAAGTTTGGTGTTTTTTCGACGACACACGTTTCGTCATAGCGGATTCACTAATGATGGGAGTGGATACGTATGACAGTATAACGGTTCACACTATACATAATAACACACAAAACATCACTCTTTCTGAACATATAGACTGCCTAGCCATGTTTCACTTCCACTAACACACTACACTAAACAGAAACAGTGAATAATTAAAAAATGTCTTTATACTCATAGTATACACACAAAATCGTTAGGTAGTTCGAACTGAACAAATTACCAACTGCAAGGATGTGAACTAAATATAAGGTAATACAAGCAAGTAGTCGCCTAGGGACGCAAACGATATTCGCCCTTCGATACTACATATCAGTGGAGTAGTTGGCTAGAGCACGCGATGGTAAGTGTGACTAGATAATCTTTCTATCGTCCTTCGGATTCGAATCTCGCCACCGGCACTGGCAATGTCTGTGGGAATGGTTGTGTGTCCGTGTTTCTTCATAAGTGTAACCCTCGCCCGTGCAGCTTCAGCTTTAGATTCGGGGTTGTCTAATTTCTGTGGTGTTTATATATATATATATATATATATATATATATATATATATATATATATATATATATATATATATATATATATATATATATATATATATATATATACCGGGTGTCACGATTTGCGCTCGCCCCGATATCTCCTAAAATATTTGGAATAGAAAATTGAAATTTCGAGGGCTTATTATACGACTAAAATGCCATCTTTTCAATAAAAAATCAAGTTTGGTGCACATCCGGTTTGACCGGAAATGCCCACAACTTTCGATTTTTAAATGAAACACCCTATATATTTTTTACATTTTTGGAATCTAGAGGAAATTTTGAATACAATACATCCATTTTGGTCACTTTTTGATAAACATTAAAAATTTTATTAAAAAATCTATTTCTGAATCCAGAGTACTGTAGTGCCCAAAATATATTTTAGTTTGTGTGCTACGTTACTATAAAAATAAAAAGAGCAATATGATTGCATTACTTAATTGTCTAGAGGCGTTTAAAATTTTTAAATGTGATATTTACCCACTAACTCGGTTTTTTTTAAATGGGAAGTTAATCGTCCACCAACATTTTTAAATACCCCATTTTCATATGAATCTAATGATACCAAAATTTTTGAAAATCCGCTCAGAAATATTTGAGATTTCAGCCAAAATACAATGCAACCAAGCTTTTAGAAACATGCGGCTAATAGATTAGTGGGCTTTGGAAACTAAAATGTCACATTTCTGTTTAAAATCTGGTAACCTAATAACATTGGAAAAATCATAGTAGCCATTGAATGTAATAAAACAATATATTTTGGGCACCACAGCACTCTGGATTCAGAAATAGATTTTTTAATAAAATTTTTAATGTTTATCAAAAAGTGACCAAAATGGATGTATTGTATTCAAAATTTCCTCTAGATTCCAAAAATGTAAAAATATATAGGGTGTTTCATTTAAAAATCGAAAGTTGTGGGAATTTCCGGTCAAACCGGATGTGTACCAAACTTGATTTTTTTATTGAAAAGATGGCATTTTAGTCGTATAATAAGCCCTCGAAATTTCAATTTTCTATTCCAAATATTTTAGGGAGATATCGGGGCGAGCGCAATTCGTGACTCACCCGGTATATATATATATATGTATATATGTATATATGTATATATATATATATATATATATATATATATATATATATATATATATATATATATATATATATATATATATATATATATATATATATATATATATATATATATATATATATATATATATATATATATATAATATAATTCTCGGCGGTTGACGACCGCTCATCTGTGCGGTATTACAAGAAAATTAATTTATTACTATTATATAACGCGTTCCTCGGAATGTAGTATTAGGTTTAATAAGCCGTCTCTGGGATGAGATCTAAACTCCCTAAGTCTACTTATAAGTGCATTTTTCATCAAAACCATAAGCTATATATATAAAAAATATATACATAGAGGAAATTTTATGAAGATTATTTTCTGTTCAGGATATCTTTGTATGACTTTTTTGATTCTCGAGTTATTGAAATACGAGTGTGTTTTTTACTAAGATGACCGCTATACTGATGGGGACAGTTTTTTTTTTTTTGAGACGTATCTTCAAAATATTTATTGGACCTAATCTAAAATCATGCCGCTAAAGATTTAGACGCCGCCGCCTGCTTCCTCGCCTGTTTGAAAAAATAACTTAAGTACGGAAATTAAGTTGTATTTTTCTATTCAAATACTGAACTTCTTTTTATTATCAGAAAAAATATTCTTTGGCCAGCTGTATATATTTTTCATCTCTTCTTACAACTCTTTCGACTTGGACTTTTAATAAATCTTTGGTTGGATATTTTTTTACTCTGTCAGTACGTGGGTTGAACAATAAAACTCCATTAGCCTCTATCCACTTACCACCACAAATCAGATAAAGAAGGCTTTTCCTTAAAGCAGGTGCTTTATCCTTAATTGAGTTAAATAAAAAGAAATTGGGGAGGTGTCACGGTCTATCAATTTTCACATTTTTTATTTTTATACAGCAGAACGATTAGATTTAGATGATAACTTACTGAAACATTTCTTTAACAGTACTTTATTTATATTATTTGAGAATTAGAGACTGTGTTAATAAGAAAAAAGTTAAATACTGCATCATCTTAGTTCTACTAAAGTATGATGTGAGTAGTAAGTTTAATAAAATATGAATTACTAACTTGTTATTCTAATTTATCATGTTAAGAAACGTGTCTTACTGTATTTTTTCTCTAATTTTTACAATTGCCCTAATATACATGGCAACATTTTTTAAATTGATCACCCAATAATGCTCTCTCATATATTTTAATTTAAATGAGAGGTAGGCCTTTTCATATTGCTTCTGAAAATGTATATCAACACTTTTTTTTAAAAGTAACGGAGTTACAAATAAGATCGCACTGAAGAAGGCAAAAAGCAGAAATCGGTCTGGAAATTGTATGCACGATGGCCTCAAGCGTGATTTCCATTCATGTGGTAAAAATCCTTTACTAATGGGCAATCGCAATTAAAGTGTAATCATCGCCTAGTACGTTACAAATGTATAAATTATTAAGAAGTGTGTGTTGGAAAATTTGTTTGATCTTCAATTAAATAATTGAGAGAAATTAGACTTTGGTACCTATTTGGGTATTATTTATAGTATTTATTACTATTTTGTAAATTTACTTTTACTGTCCTTATTGGAATACTTTGGTAATATAATTTTTATTATACCTTTATGAATAACATTTTTATAACGATTTCTGCCTTAAATTAAAGGTAAGGAAATACTTCTGATTATAGATTTAACATTAACAACAAAAAAAAAAACGAAAACAAACGTCAACTACAATTGCAGAACGCAGAATGCAGTTTATCATTTTGAATTTTATTATTATTTATAAAATCAAAAAATATCTGATGTGGCTAGCACATAACTTTCTTATACCAGTATATATCATCCTGATGTAAAAAAATCATTCTATTTAATTCTTCACTTACCTCAATTAAATTTTAATAGCGTACCTTGGAATGTTTCATTAAAATTTTTAAATAATTAATTATCAGCGTCATTCGATACTGTCAATAATAATTCATGTCATATTTTAATAATTTCTTCTTATTGATATTGACATTTTTGTAACTAAATTAGACATTTCAAATGGCAAACTATTAACTGTATACTAACCCCATTTTATGAGGTCAAATGTATAGAAAATTTAAGTTTACATTAGCTTTAAGTAATTCGAAAATATATTAGATTGGCTTGATATAGTAGACATGATTTATAATCTTTCATCAAGAATATATTTTTTTGTAAAGGCAAATACAAAAAAGTTTGGGTCCCGTGGACCTCCTTTCAGCTGGCCAATTTTGCTCATCATCGAATTTATCATTGTCTTTGGCCTTTAGAACATATGTAACAAATTTGAAAGCTTTATCTCAAAAACTGTGGCTTTTATCGCGATACTACAGACATGCAGACACATTTTTTTCCATAAAGTTATGTTTTTTCATTATAATTCGTCGAGAGTCGTCCAGAACTGCAATAAAATTTTTAATTTTTTTCCCGAAATTGTACCTTTTTTCTTCTTTTATTCATTGTCTCTTCTGGTGGTACCACATTTACCAAATTTAATATGTCACATAAAATGTTGTTGACAATCTTCACTGCCAAATTTGGGAGTCTCCCATTAGTATTTTCTAAGTTATCGCGAATACACACATACACACACACACACGCACCGACAAACATCATTCAGAAAATAGTCAGAATAGGTACAGGAGGGTTCAAAACGTATAAATCAATCAAAATCTCGAAGGTCGAAAAAAATCACGATTACTATACTTCCGTATATTAGGTATAAGAAAGTAATATGTGATAATAAACAAATAGTTATAAAAAGCAAAGATGAAATTTTCTTTGGTCTACCTTATGCTGGGTGTTAATTCGAATAGTTTCCACCCAATTATTTCGAGAACATAAATAATCTTTAATGAAAATAGACAAGTCTAATGTACAGATAAAACATATGCGAGTACATGAAAAACCAATAATTTAGGTTCTACAAATCGACTTAATAATAATATTACTTAGCACTACTTAAGATCTGGTATATTACAATAGGAACCATTTATATTCTTATATTACATTTAACACTTAACAACTAATAATAACTAATGAAAATACATATTCAATCACAGTCACTTTACACTCTAAATTTAGAAATTAGTAGTAGTAGTATCTTAGATAAAATAATTTTATTCACTATATTAAATAATTTATCTATTGTGTATGTGTTTTCTCTAGGATACTGCTATCCATTGTTCACAAGTGAATAATGATTTCATTATTCATTGGTTCTCAAATATTTTATTAATATTTCATTGAATATGTCATGACATATTCTTGCTATTGGATTTGAAACGTCAAAGTCAAACGGCAGAATTTTATTGCGATATTTTACCAAAAATTGTTACTATTTAATAATCGTGGGATAAAGTATTGTATTTTACTAGCATAAAATAGTTATTATTCACTAGGGTGATTTACAACACTCGCCTTTCACTCTTGTGAGTAATAGCCATCACTATATGCTCGTTGAATAATATAATATTATTCATTCAAAACGTTTTTAAAACTAATTATCTTATTTGTTAATTTACCATTATCGGGAAATTTATTACAGCTATCAAATTTTTTAAAAATAAAGTGTTCTAGAATTTGTTCTTTCTATGTATTTGAAAGTGGTGGTTAGACGTTGTACCATATCTGTGTACCTGATTATTTGAGGAAATTTCTGAAATATTTCGGTTTCATTCCCTTTGTGATTTTATAGATGAAAACCATAGTAAGATAATATAGCGTTTTGCTAACTGACAACCACTATAATGAATTGAGCATGTGTTCAATGAAAGTGTACCGGTTATATTTCAAAATTACTCATATCTCTATTTTGCAGTTTCTTCAGTTGAGATATTTTATCTTGATTAAATAAAAACATAACAGGTGCATAATAATCAAAATGCGGCTGTATAATACAGTTATAACATGTAACCAGTGCAAACATTGATGAGTCATTTGAAATTCTTGCAAAAAAAATGAAGTTTGCTGAGGATGGTAATCTTTTCTTAGATGCGTCACTTCTCAGTAAGATGGTGCTCCTCCCCATAATGTTTTACGGGTCTGGAAATGGTTGGATAATACATTTCCCGCTAGGCGGATTGGCAGAAAAGGATTCATAGAGTGACCACCAAGATCTGCGGATTTGGCGCCACAAGACTTTTATCTTGGGGACCATCTCAAATCTGTCCTCTACACAACACCACAGAGCATTTATAAATTTCAACGAAAAATTACTGCAGAGTGTCGTTCTATTCCAAGAGAGGTTTTCCAAAATGTGAGACAGTTTGAGAATAGATTATATTACTGCTTGGAAAACAATACACAACATTTTGAGCATTTATTGTGAATTGTAGTAAATAATATAAATGAAATATTTTAGTTATCTGCATTTCTTTCAACAATACTATGTAAAGTGGGTTTTTTAACTGTGAACTAGCTAATGGTATTCGAATTCTAACTTAAAAAATAAAATAGGCAGTATTTTCTTTTTATATTTCGGAAAATCAGTTTTTGCCTAAACTACATAAAAAGTATTTGATGAAATTAAATATAATATTTGCAAAAAGATAGCCTTTTCAAAGGGTTTTCAAATGAATTATCACACGAGGTAAGGTGTCACTTAAGATTATAAATTAGAGGTGACTGGGGGTGAGAGAGTTGCTCGTTTGTTGATCTTCATCCTACAGCAACATACTTCCCCATGATCTCATTTATGATGGTTTAATCCCCTCTTCAAATATCTCGGGAACAGAGAGATCTCTGTTCCCGAGATATTTGGAGAGGAATCATTTTCAATTGACAATCGGTATAATACTCATCTTCTCTCATTACAGATTTTTGTATTACTTCTACTGTTAATTCAATTCTTCATTTTTTAAATGATATACTTAAATACGCTAATTAATATTCATTACCATTAATGCCCATTCTCTTATTTTCATGTTACTCAATATTCGTGACCAGGATCTCATATTATCATGATATAAGATAAAGTCACCATATTTATAAGGTAGTGTATTAAATATTAAATAAGAATGTGGTTAGTTGTTAGCTGTTTGTACAATTTCTTTTCCATCAAGTTGACGACTTATTCAGTATTGGACGATACAAACATAGTAGGTACTTAATATGTAAACGTAAAGGAGCATTTTATTATGCACGATTCCTACCATCTCACAAAAGATATTTGCTTTCAGCTTTCCTATTTTTCTGTACTTTTACATTTCGCCCTCGATTCGTACAAATTTTATATGACTATAAAGCCGTTAGTAATGTTTATAATGCTCAATTCAGACCACACATTATCCCACAGAAAAATCATTATATCCGTCGTTTACAACCAAACATATATATATTTCTTTTCTGAAAATAATAAAAACTGCATTGACGGTATGAAACTGTAAAAGTAATAAAATATCTACATCTCGTTCAAACGTAATAAACATATATGATATAAAAGTTTCACTGAGAGAGACTAAGACGCAGCTTTAAATCAAATCTAAAAACCTATCATCTGATAAATCGTTTGACACTGGTATATTTCCTGCCTACCTAAAAAATACTATTGTTATTCCACTTTACAATGGAGGAAGTACGGACGAACCTTCAAATTTTCGTCCTATATCTTTAACATGTACAGAGTGATTTTTGTGAGAATTCCCACACCCCTAATTTCGTTATTTTTAGTAATAACAAAACAACATAACAAAAAATGAAGTTGATGCAATTTTTGTAAAAAAATACTGTTTGAAAAAATACATTCAGAATGCCACTGGAAAATTCTTAAAAAAAATTGTAAAATTAACACTGACGTAATTTTCCACGAAACACCAAAAAACTATAAACAGTACTCGACGCGCGTTTTGCCAATAAAGTTGGCATCATCTGGAGATAATTAAAACAGTTTTAGTTTTAATCATCTCCAGATGATGCCAACTTGGTTGGTAAAACGCTCGTCGGGTGCAGTATATAATGTTTTAATGTTTTGGTGTTTCGTGGAAAACTACGTCAGTGTTATCTTCATTCATCAAAGGTGCCAACCCACTCCAGGATTGTAAAATTAAATATTTTTTAATTGAACTACAAATAAAAAAGTTTTAAGGTATTTTTAAAGTCGGAATTCAATTGTTTTCTGGACACATGTTAATGAGCAAACATTTTTGTACTACTTGCCCATTTAAGTGATTCTCTATCTCCACTAATAACCGAGATACCATGTAATCAATCCTACGTCTCGTGGGATACACTGTAGTCAGAAATAACAAAGTTAACAAAGGTGGGACTCGCACAAAGTTTCCCACATATCTCCCTTAGTATTAGAGATAGATCAATTAACCCCCTATATCACTGTGTTCGTGAGAAAGCGTTCTAATCAAATATGTAAATATATACAGGGTGTTCAATTTAAACAAATAAAATTAATAGCTGTAGCCATTTTGTGTGTGCCTCCATTGCTTTTCTGGTATGATTTTCAAAACCTAGATAAAAAGTCCTATAACTTTTTGCTAAAAATTTTTTTGTAATAATAAAAATAACGAAATTAGAGGGGGTGGGAATTCTCACAAAATCACCCTGTACACTTTTGAGGATAATTCAAAAGTTAATTTAAAAAAAGAATATTAGCTTTCTTAAGCTTACATAGGTATCAGCTGTGGAGTGCCTTAAGGATCTGTATTTGGTCCAGTTCTCTTTTCGCTGTATATTAACGACTTAGTAACTATCAGCATATCTGGGAGTCTTACGCATTATGCCGATGACACATTTTATGGCATTGTTTATTCTGAGACTTCATTAGCTGTAGTCAATGCAACAAATTTTAGAGGATGATTAAAAATGTGAAACAGGATCAAGAGCAAACCGTATTACTATACTGTTTTTTTTTTTTGAGAAAAACCATTAAGAAATAAATGTTCGTAATTGTAAGAGAAACTTATTATTAATCAAAATGAAACAAAAAAATAAACTAAGAATACATGCGACTTTTTGACAAAATTCTCTATTTAGGTTTATTTTATGATTATATTTCTTAATGAAATTTTTCTCTAATTAACTCCAATCAGATAAGCGTAAAAATTTAGAAGGTGATTAAAACTTTGAAAATGTGAAATTGGTTCAAGAGAACACTACCTGTCGCAGTGCCATGCAAATCCTATGTCATCATCGCCCAACCAGGAGTTGTAGATTATTTGGTGAATGCGCCAGGCATATCCAGTAAAATTTATAAAATCATGATATAACACTGCAGAAACTTTTAACACTTTCAGCTTGAACGAATTAAGGAATCTTTTAAAGACGCATTCATATCGTATGACAAATTGCATATTATCTTATTTTTGAATCAGAGCTACCGTTTTCTAGTTATTTTCAGAAACCAGAAAGCCTTACTCTAGTCTCTCGTAATGGTGAAGTTATCACAATTTCGGTTCTGCGAAATTAGAAAGTGTTATTTAGGTCAACAGTATACAAAATGCCACAAAAAAAGTCCACGAACAATTTATTCCCAATGAAGATAAAATGCAATCTAATTTGCCTGGTCTAATAGGCGATTCTATTTAATTTTAGTTTTACCTACTGTCACAAATACACCAAGGTGGTTTTTTTTTAATTGTGTTGTTTGGAAGACCTGTTTTTTGATTTCTCCCTAGCTGGGTTATTATTTTTTCTTTTAAGTTAGGTGCCAAGTAACGCTGCCACGAAAATAATTTTAGTTTTGTTGCCTTGGTATTTGATCGTAGTAATGGAATTTTCTCAAGGTAGATTTTGTTTATACAGAGGGGTAAGGTAGCCTGTTCTTAACCTCGTTGAATTTCTGTGTGCCTTTGGCTATGCTGGCAGAGCTGAGCAAGACTTCAGCAATTCCTCTTCGGGCTTGAGGGACTTGTTTCTACCTCAGACTTTGTAGCTGAAGGATTTAATCAAGCGGCTTATGCTCTTTATTTATTTATTAGGGTAAAAAAAAAATTTGCCCAGGGGGTTCCTGGCAGTTTGTTTTTTTTCTAGCCTGAAAATAATTTTAAGGAATACTGAAAATATTTTTTTCAGTCAGCTTTTATGTAAAAATAAAATTGAACTGGGGTCTGTGCAAAAATGTCTTTTTACTTTCCTGCAAATCCTTTTAGTGAGATCAGGTGATTTGTGAAAGTGTAAAATTTTTTGGACTGTCGTCAAGAGCAAAAATAAAATTGGACAGGGTCCTTCAGATGAACGTAAAATTCACAATCATAAAACACTTTCAAAAAATTTCTCGAAAAATTGTTGAAATTCAGCAGATTGGACGGCAAGTTGACCTACAACTCGGATACTACTAGCCTACCCAAAAGGTCGCGGTAAACTTCACAACTTTTCTTAATAATGAACGATTTGTAAAACAGAAAAAAAAAATATATATATTAAAATTTTTCGGTCGGATTCGAAAAAAAAATTGTTTGAGTAGTGTATCTTTTTATGCTTGATTTTATTAAAATTAAAATAAATTTTAAAATTTACTTTCAAACGACTAAGTTGAAAGTTATTGAAAATTTAAAAATTAATTCTTCTATGTCTTATTTTTTGTAAAAATTTTGGCTGTCGATTTTTAAAACTCGAAAATTTCAATAAATTCTGAAATTTTTATGACAGCCTAGTAAACACCCGGGAACCTTAGAACTAACTAAATTTTGTTGAATAAATGAATTTTAAGTGAAGTGAAGCTTTATTTTAAAACAAGTTAAATTTTCTAATATAAATCTGAGGTTTGAGAATTTATCTTCACACCTAGCCTCGTGAAAAAAATTATTTTAAAAAATGATTTTCTAAGTATGTAAGTCAATTCTTTACCTTGTCCTCGGAGATCTCAGACGATGATATTCTTTTGCAAAAAACGTTTAATTTTTTATTTTTAAACAACCTACGTCCGTAGGAGCCTGCTTGTGGTTTTTCAAGCTTAATAAATAAAAAATAATGTAGATTTTTACAGTAAAATTTGATGACGGAAGACTTTTCAAGCCAAAATCCACGGATGATAAAAGCTGTCGAGGAAGTGCTTCTGGTTCTCTGCGGTGAATGTTTTAAAATTACTCTATAGGTGGTATACGCCATCTTCGTGTCTTGGATACCAAAAAATAACCCAGCCTTGTGCGTGGAGAAATTTCTTAATGCTTATTTTACGACTTCTGGGCCCGTGTGAGATCTATTACCTGTGAAACAGTCAACGAGGGACTATCCTAAGGGCACTAGATCAGTTGGTGTTTAATAATGGGGTTCACAACCGGTTTTAAGTTAATTTTTATGCGATCACGGAGTGATGTCTGTGCTATATGAAAGCTAAAAAGGAATTATTTTACTTAAAAATTGAATATAATACCACGATGCCCGCTCTTCGGCGTCGAATGGTAGAATTTTTTACTTTGAAAAATGAATGTAATACTTATAAAATGAATTTAGTACCATGCCATTCTCTCGGTGAAGCCGTGTGGTAGAATTGTCTTAACTTGTCTGAAATTTTGTATTTATAAGGGTTGTGTCGTCATCTATTACGTTATTAACATGATATCATGTTTTTGAAAGTGTATAGTAACAATAAAATGTCCCCGCTCGAAAGCTCCGATTTGCCAAAAGCTTCCGATACGGCCGGCTGTCTGGCTGGTCCGTTACACGGTGTACCAAACTCCAATTTTGCAAGTTTAAGTCTCGTATAAATAAATTTAGCGGTTAATGAGACGCTGTGGAAACAATGATTGTTGCCAGATTTTATTATTATTATTTTGCCTTAAACTATTTAATTTTGATATTAATTGTTATTTATTTAATTGACTGTAAAAATTAATTTTTAGGTGTGTGCGACTAGCATCTTTTAAAATTCATATGATAGAAATGCACAAATTTAGTTTTTAATATTTTATGATGGCTATGGCCTCTTATTTGCTTCTGTTGACCACTGCGGCGCTCGCCGTCGCGCTTTTGCTGCGGAGCGGTTTTTTAATGAAAATTAATTTCACTATGTCGGCTTTTAAAAATCGGAAAATTGAGATAAAAAACATTTCAAAATTTTTTCACGAATACATACCTTCCTCACTTTGAGGGGTGAGGAAGTAAAATTGCAGTTTGAAGGTTTGAATATGGTTTTTTATTCTTTGTCTAATTTGCTAAAAAAAAGTGGTGTGATATGTGATATTTTGAACCCGTGTAATTTCGGTCTCGGGCATTTTTTTTAATGTTTCTAATGGCTGAGAGCCTTCTGTGTGATCTGGGTGATTTTTTGGTAACATTATTTTTTCGAGACAATTAAATTTTTTTGTAGAATTTTGGTTCTACAACACTACAAAGCAATCAGTTGTCAATTTTTTGAGATACAGGACAAATGCATTGATTTACTGACAACTAGGTTTTCTGATAATTGTATACGAATGATTTTCAACTTTATACGGAATCCAAGTAAAATTTTTTTTGATAACAGTATCCGCTGGCCCAATGTGGCTGAAAAATCAAGTTGGTCGCAGACAAACAATAAAAAACTGCAACATTATACGTATTGTTACGTTTTTAAGACCGCAGTCACAAAATTTTGCTTACACATACACGTACAAACACATATATAAGAGACATCAATTTGAAACTAGTCGTAAACACATGAAAACATGTCGAAATCTTGAATTTTTATTTTCAGGGTGATTATATTAACTTTCATATATAAATAACATAAGAGTTAAAAAATAAAATAAAAACTATTAAATTTAGGATACTAACAACTGTCTCAAATTACGCCAATGACTTCTCGCTGTATTTAAACAGTGTTCATAAATCACTTTAATTGACAATGTAATCAAAGACTCGCAGTGGCCCAGTATAGTAGCGGCCTAACGCACTCGATTCTAATTTGAATAATTTACTCGTAGCCAGGTCACCGTGTTGGTTATTAGAAACGACAACCAATAAAAAACCGCAATAGAAAATACACTTTAGTAGAATTTCTTTAAAAATTCTATGGTATAAAGAAAATTTGACCTACGTAGTACAAAAGTAATCGTAAAAATATTTCCGATTCAAATGTAGTTTGATCGTATTTTAATATTTAGTAACTTTTTTTAAAAAATGGAAAAATAATTTTACTAATTTCATACTATGGTTGTGATAATAATCAACATGAGCACACCAGTATTAACTACAACATTAAATTTCTTTACAGAAAATCTATATTTGCCATCAATTTGCACATAACGCAATATGTGGGCGAGGTCCTTACGATCGTTACTAGGGCGTGTACAAGATTTGCCTAAAATAATACATTTCGACAGCTTACATTATAATAAATTTACGGTCAAGATAAAATTACTGATAATAATTAGTGCATATTGTTAAATTTAATTTATGTAAATAAAAACTGAGATAAATATACCAGAAAATACAAAATTTCCTTTAACAAAACATACATTAAGTTCTATTATTTAAAATTTTCTGTTTTTACTTTTTCTTGAAGAAATATATAGAGTATTCCAAAACTATGTAGCCAAACTTTTACAATACGAGATGGGTTCAATATAAAATGAAAACTCTTATCAACATTTGGTAAATAATAGATATTAATGATGAAGGAAAAAACAATATTTGTGCTGTAACTCAGACTATGGTTTCTGAGTTACAGCAGATGCATATATCAAAATTTAGAGATTACTTTTTGGTTAGGATCTTAACGATGTCCTACATTTTCTTTTGAAGTAAGTGGTCAAGACGGTGCACATGGGACTTGGGTTGGGTGTATTAATAAATATTTTTAAATTCGTTAGCTCCACTGAAAATTTGACTTTAAAATATGATATTTCAATCATTATTCCAGAAAAATGATATACCTTTCATATTTCGCTAAGATTCTCGTTGTTTTCGCGAAAATCAAATTCAAAAGTCTGATTGAAATGCACGCTTATTTTAGTATAATGAATAAGTATAGTAAACTTCCGTTATTTAAATTAATATCTGTCAAAGTGAATATAGTAGCCAATTTTATGTTTAATGAACTTTCAGACATGATTTTAATAATGAAATCAGACTTTTGAAGTTGATTTTCGCGAAAGCAGTGATTTCTATCGAAATGTAAGTATCATTTTTCTGTAAAAATGATTAAAAAATCATATTTTATAGTAAAATTTTTAATAGAGCTAACGAATACAAAAATATTTATTAACACACCCAACCTACGTCCCCTGTGCACCGCCTCTGACTACTTACTTGAAAAGTAAATGTAGGACATCGTTAAGATACTGAATAAAAAGTAGTCTTTAAATTTTGATCTGTTACGGTTGTATCAAAAATAATGTTTTTTTCCCTCCATCTTTAAAAGGGTGTAACTCCTTTAATATTATCTATTATTGATCAAATATTTATAGGAGTTCTTATTTTATATTGAGCCCATCTATTTACTGTAAGAATTTGGCTACATGGTTTTGAAACACCCTGTATAATTCAAATATTTAGTTGATTCGACCTTTACTTGATAAAAATTCTTGTTTTACTAAGCACAAAAATAAGCTCGTATGTCTGATTTACACACATTTTTACTTTTTTTATACCTAATATAAGGAAGTATAGTAATCGTGATTTTTTTTCGACCTCGAGATTTTGATTAATATATACGTTTTGAACCCTCCTGAATCCATTCTGACTATTTCCTGAAGGATGTCTGTCGATGTGTGTGTGTGTGTGTACATGTGTGTGGGTATGTGTGTATCCGTGATAACGCAAAAAATAATAATGGGAGACTTCCCAAATTTGGCAGTTAAGAATTTCAACAACATTTTAGGTGACACACTAAATTTGGTGAATGTGGTACCACCAGAAGGGACATAATGAATGAAAGAAGAAAAAAGATTCAATTTCGGAAAAAAAATTTAACTTTTTATTGCATTTCTGGACGAATCTCGACGAATTATAATGAAAAAATATAACTTTATGGAAAAAAATTTGTCGGCGTGTCTGTAGGATGACGTTAGCAGCCATAGTTTTTGAGATAAAGCTTCTAAATTTGGTACACATGCTCTGAAGGCCAAAGACAATGATAAATTCGGTGATGAGCAAAGTTGGCCAGCTGAAAGAATGTCCACGGGACCCAAACTTATTTGTATTTGCTTTTACAGAAAAATATATTCTTGATGAAAGATTATAAATCATGTCTACTCTATCAAGCCAATAAAATATATTTTTCATGTACTTAAATAAACCTGATGTAAACTGAAATTTTTTTACACATTTGACCTCATAAAATGGGGTTAGGATAAATTTAATGTCAATAAGAAGAAATTATTAAAATATAAGACATGAATTATTATTGACAGTATCGAGTGACGCTGATAATTAATTATTAAAAAAATTTAATAAAATATTTCAAGGTACGCTATTAAAATTTAATTGAGGTAAGTGAAGAAATGAATGGAATGATTTTTTTAGATCAGGTTAATATATACTGGTATAAGAAAGTTATGTGCTGGCAGTTTACATCAGCTTTATTTAAGTACTTGGAAAATATATATATATTTTTTTGTAAAGTCGAATAGAAAAAAGTTTGGGTCCCGTAGACCCCTTTTTAGCAGGCTAATTTTGCTCCTCACCGAATTTATCCATTGGCTTTTAGAACATGTGTATCAAATTTGAATACTTTATCTCAAAAATTGTGGCTGCTATCGCGTTACTACAGACATGCGGGCAGATTTCTTTCCATAAAGATATATTTTTTCATTATAATTCATCGAGATTCGCCCAGAAATGCAATAAAGTACGTACACACACACACACACGCACACGCACACGCACACGCACACGCACACGCACACGCACGCACGCACGCACACGCTCATCATTCGGAAAATAGTCAGAATGGATTCAGGAGGGTTCGAAACGTATATATCAATCAAAATCTTGAGGTCGAAAAAAATCACGATTATTATACTTCCTTATAAAGTAAAAATATTAAAATCGGACAAATGGTTTAGAAAAAAATCAAATTCAATATCATGGTATTATTTGGTGGTGCGTCAATTACGTCAATGTTATTATTTAATCCACCAACGTACCTACTGAAAAATTTAATTCTGTAATTATAAAACTTTTGTGGCTAAATAATCCAGACACTGGAAATCAAAACAGTTTGGTTGGGGAAGAAACCTTAAACAATGGGTGGAATTTAATTATTAGCCTGCGTCAATGAATCGAAAATTTTTTTCTAATTATGTAATAGGTATATATTTCCCCGTATATCATTATTCACTTTATAACATGATGTTATATGTTTGGTCACGGTCTATAAATATTTGAGCAGTAGTTTTCAAGTTATGGTGGTCAGAAATAACAAAAAATGCTATTTCGTTACTCGCAGACGATTTTACAATATGATCAGTATATTATTTAGAGATGACGTTCAATGAAACCATAGAATAGGATGGAACACAGCCAATATCAAATAAATGTTCAAGTTTAAAAGTTTTAGACAAATAAACAGTAAAGTAAGGGGGAATTAAAACATTTCCTCTCTGATTCTAAGTAAATATTTAGGTAATTGAACTGATATAAGACAGTCAATTAACTTTCCCTGTTAAAAATAGTATAATTATAACAACACCAACATGTAGTTTATTTTCAAAGCAAATACAACTTTAAAATAGACAACTGGACATAACTGAAAATTAGTTGCCTCTTTTATATAGTTTATTTTAAAAATAAATTAGGTATTCTCTTCTTGGTAAAAGTTTAAAATATAGAGTGAAATGAAAAATAATAACGCTGAAAATATTTTTTTTTGCTAATTATTATTTACTACTTTTACAAAACTTATCATAGATAAGTACAACATAGCGGGAAAATAATTGTTTAAAAAGATATATGTTGTACTTATCTATGATAAGTTTTGTAAAAGTAGTAAATAATAATTAGCAAAAAAATATTTTTCAGCGTTATTATTTTTCATATCACTCTATATTTTAAAATTTCACCAAGAGAATACCCAATTTATTTTTAAATTATTGTACCCTACGGGGAAGTCCCACTATATAAACTCAATTATCCTGCTCTCTGAAACCATCAATGTTTATTACATTGGGGTTTGCTAGTTTTTAGTTGCTTTGCATCCTTTAAATGAGCTATCTTGACCAAGCTAAAAGCAGAAACACGTGTCAGTAGATATTTTAAAGTTTTTAAAGTGATTGTTCAACTGGTGAGTACCTTTTGTTTTATTTATTTTTGGTTTTTACTGAACAGAATAGTTGGAATTAAAAATAACATTATTGAGTCAGTCACACTGAACATAATGTGCATATTATCTTTTTTTGTAACCCGAATTTCAACGTTTTGGCAAATAGCCGGGAAAATAATTGTTTAAAAAGATATATGTTGTACTTATCTATGACAAGTTTTGTAAAAGTAGTAAATAATAATTAGCAAAAAATATTTTTCAGCATTATTTTATTTCACTCTATAGTTTATTTTATTCCAAATCAAATCAGGTTGCTCAAATAAACATTCATAGAAACATATTTTTTAAAAGTATTATACATATCTCCCAAAACAACTTTCAAAAATTTAAAAATTGTAATAAGCTATTGCATATACGAAAACAATGGAAAAAATATAAAATATGCTATTTCAATTTTTTTTTTATCAAATTCACTGGATACATTTCTTATGTCCAACAGAAAAGAACATTTTGTTCTCACATTTCCAATTAATACTAAATACAGAATTATCCTATTCCATAAACTATTCAAGACAAAAACATTGTGCTATATTTAACTTTATAAAATTTTTAGCAGTGCAAAAAATGTAGTCCAAAATAGTGTCATTCTCCTTATAGTTACTTACTTAATGCCCTTATATTTATATTCGGATGAACTATATTTAAATTCTATTCTATATGTCGTCACGTCACATTACAACCATATTGCAGGCCACTCACAATTAATATGTAAATATTCATTATCAGAAATAAAACGGGGAAATTTGAAAGGCACGTTTCTCTAAATTTTCCGTTATAATTAGTTCGGATCCTAATATTAGATTTCAAAGAGGGATGTACATGCAATTTTCTGCGCCATTCACGACGTAGAATAACATCCTCGATTCCACAACAAATTTGTACGGAAGTGCATCCCCCTCCGGCAAACGGAAATCATTTTTTTCGCGCCACAAACATTTTAGACGCGCCGACGTCCGTCACGCAGTTACGTTGCGTCGTATCGAAAACGGTCGTTGGACTTTTCTGCGCCATTCGCGACGTAGAAGGACACGCCGTACGCGAATTTACCGAATACACGGTTTCCAAAATTAATCCCCCTTCCCGGCGCCCCCCCCTGTTTTTTGCGCCATCCTCGATTCCTGCAACTTAAACGTACGGAAGCGCATCCGCAAACAGAAATAATTTTTTTCGCGCGCCAAATCTTTTCGACGCGTCGACGTCCGTCACGCCGTTACGGTGCGTCGTATCGAAAACGGTCATTAGGCTTTTCTGCACTGTTCGCGACGGAGAACGACACGCCGTACGCGAATTTGCCGAAAACACGATTTCCAATTTAACCCCCCTCCCCGATGGCCCCTCCCCACCCCAATTTTTTTTGCGCCCCACTTGTGTTCCACAACGTACGCGTACAGGAGCGCTTCCCCCTCCCCGCAACGGGAAGTATTTTTTTCGTTCGTCGAAAATTTTCGGCGCGCCGACGGCCGTCACGCCGTAACGGTGCATCAAATCGAAAACAGTTATTAGGCTTTTCTGCGCCGTTCGCGACGTAGCATAACATGCAGTACGCGAATTTACCGAAATCACGGTTTCCAAAATTCGAATTGCGACGAAACGACGCGTCGTACGCGATTCGCGCCTATACTGTATTGTCGGCAACGACATTTGCCTTTCTACTTGGGGCTCGCCACCTTTCTCGTCTCTACGCGAGGTACGTCGTACCCCCTACACGACCCCCGAGGTGGGGGAGGCGGATATGATGGAATTTTTTCATCTCGTATCGCCCTAATATCGACCTATGGGGTGAACGTGGTGCTCGAAAAGTCGCTGCACGAAATTCGTGTTGCTCATAGGGCGGCAAAGGGGGAGAAACATTTTCTTTGGCCATTTTCTCGGCAACGCGAAGAGATATCGAGGCGATCTCGACGGCGTATTGTTCGTCTTGTCGTCCCATACGGTACTCTCAGGACCCATTTTTTCGAAAAACCGACTATTTCAAAATTCACCTCCCACCCCCTCGAAAACGCGCGGACAAACCATAAGGGCAAATTGTGCGCAAAGTACCCCTTTACGTAAAAAATACGTCGCGCGTCCGAGAGGCTTTCGAGACCCAACTCACGTTCCCCATTAGCGGGGTATAAAAACAATAAGCTCTGATATACAATTTTTTTATTTTTCTAAATTTAATATGTCGTAATCCACATATTTTTTGTATTTGTGTAATTTGAGCAATTGAGCTTTAGAGAAGAACAGGGGTGCTATTACGCTTTAAATATGTTATACTCTTAGTTAGCCTTTGTATATACAAACTATTTAGTTGTACGTGACTATATTATATTTATATTTATTATTTATATGACTTGTGTAAATACTCTTTGTAGTATACTAACACGAATAAAGATTATTATTATTATTATTAAAGAACAAAAAAAGACAAACTTAATATGAATAAAATTAAAATTATGAAGTTTTATTGCTCTCCTGAAAAAATAACCTTTTCTGGCTTATGACATAATGCAGTTGCATGATCATTTCATAACTTTAATCAAAATAGAAATGAAAAGGTGCAAAACTTGGAGAGCTGAGTTGAGGAAATACAAACTATGAGTATATCTCCCAGAAAACTGAATCTTGGACAGATAACAATTAAGAGAAAGCATAATGTAATTCGTTTTACAAATTTAGGAGGCAGAACGTTTTAAAAAATTAGAAAAGCAGATTAACATGAAACTAGCTTATGATATGTTTAGATAATCTAACATAATTTTGAAAGGTCTGGATGACTCTCCTACATAACATTTATTACACTACACGGAACTGTATTTATACAGTTTTTTCCTCACAGGTTACCAATTTTGTTTTTGTTAAAATGGATATCAAAGTATTACTCGTTTGAAATATTGTACTAACATGAAACCTATCACCAGCACGACGTAGTTTTTCATTTAACTTTGCACATTATTTTTGAAATATCTTCTACAGATTAAAATGGTCGAAAACAGCACAATAAGTTTAAATAAACGATACCTTGCCTACGTTTCGTTTAATTATGCTTAAACTTCTTTCAGAACTCAATGGCCAATAAATGATATTAACACGAATTTTGAAAACAAAACTTTTGTCTACTAAAGAGAAATCTGTTTTTTCAAAAATGGTTTTCTCTTATAGATTTGGTAGAAAAATGTTTTGAAAATTCATGTTAACATTATTGGCTATTGAGAACTGAAGAAGTTTAAGCACAATTAAACGAAACGTAGGCAAGGTAGAGTTTTTATTTGAACCTATTGTCCAATTTTAATCTATACCTATAAGGAATTATTGTTGTATATATGTATCTATATACATTTTTGGTGTACTGGATTTAAGTCACTGTCAATATTTATTAATAAACTTAACTTCCCTCAATGACTGCCCGTGATGTTAACTTTATTAAACTAACGAAAGCATTTGTTTTTAGTAACAGTCACGTCAACAAATTGATTAATATTTAATTTTCATCATTTCAGATATTTGGGTCGGCAAGAAGTTGATAAAGTTAATAACAACATTTTCAAGAGGCGGCCCTTAATATTGCCAAACGTGTCGGCTCTAAACTCGGCTCTAATTATTACATTTTTTAACGAAATATATTGAATTTATAAATAATACATTTTATAAATAGATACACTTATTATTAATTTTAATCAACACAAACGAGGGTAAACGAACTTTTAACAAAATTAAAGTAAATTAAAATTGCCAATGAATAAAATTAACATAATTTGTAAAAGACAGGTCGTCCTGTTCTGATGTATGATGCCTATGAAATTTAACAGACAACGGAAACGGAGTTATCAAAATGTATATCCAGAACGTTCTATTTAAGCACGAGTGCTCTCGGAAGCAAACACTACACGACGACCCTAAATGATTTTATTATCTCATTCAAGTAATTGAACTTATCGACATTTTTCGTCTCTTTTATGTTTCGTTGTAAATGTAACATCACCCATCATTTGCCTTAAGAGGAACCGTTAGTAAAATCGGTCTATTTAAACGGTTTCATGACCCTTTTTGACAAAACCACTATGCTATTCAAATGTACTGAATCCTTATTTTAACGGCGAATATCATAAAAGCGGCATAGTGGAAAAAAATAAAAATTATGTATTAATAGTGTCTATTATTATAAATCACTCACTAAAATTTTATTGAGTTATGTTAAAGCGTTAAGTTTTTAATTTGTACCAAAAAAATTTTCCTATTTTCAACGGCATTCTTGTCAGACTACAATTTCAGTGGTAATTTTTCGCAAACCATTCCCAATAAATAAATAAATAAATGAAACTGATAATAATTACTCCAGTGCCCTAATTCCCGTACATTTAAGAGTTACAGATGGTGATTAAAATTATACTACTAGTATGATGAATTAAAGCTAAATTGATCCTCCTTCACTTTGAAAACTTAATTAACTAAATTTATGATGCTAGGATATTCATGGCTGTGAATATACTTATCAAGTAATACATTTGAGACTAAAACTCGAATTTAGAAACTATGCAAACATAAGTGTAAACATGTAAACATCATCAACGTATTAATTATGGTTTTGAAGAAAACCAATTCTGCTGATAAGGAGAAAATTAAAATCTGTGAAATTATTATTTGAATATTTCAACAATGTTAGTAAAGTGGGAAAGAAAGATTAGTATTATCACTAAATTAAAGAAATTGCATTTTTACTATACGAATTTTACAAATATCGACAATTTCCTGATAAATTTTCAGATAAGTATTTAATAGGTATGTATACACCGTGTGCCCCAAATTCGCTGCTCACCACTGGGATCTCGGAAACGGTAAAAGCCACAAAGTCGGTTAAATGGGATAAGTTTTAGCAAATTTTATGCTGATTCGAAATCAGCTAAGAAATCATGGCTAACTGAAACAGTTTTTGAGATTTTCCAAAAAAACGAAAATTTTGTGATTTCTCTTTTTTGGCTGTAGCCAAGAATTTGGTCAGACAGATTTCAGACTTTTATATTATTGGGACACTTTCTGGAGACTAATATTTTGGTATAGAAACGAATGCTCGATAGTCTTTTGTTTTCGGAGATATCCGAGGTTACTTTCGTTTTTCTTACGGCCGCCATTTTGGATTTTTGTTTTTCAGATTACGCTTAAAAAAGAGCTTTCAGATGATGCATCACATGTCGAGGAAAAATTGTTTTTCAAGGGACTGATTTAATAAAAGTTATCCATTGCTTAACAAAACAAAATAGTAGGCCATGGAAAATCAAAAAGTTTTTGTAAAGCCAGAGACAAGGAAGTTGCTTATTCAGACGACGACTAATTATTATCTATGTAAAGGGTTATTCATTATAAATTACTCAACCCTTATCATCGTTATTATTGCCCATAGAAAAAAAGTTTTAGATAAAAGTTGTGTGATTATGACTGAATTTTGTTAAAATGCTATCAAAAGTACGGTATCGTGCAGATTGCAGAGAATACAAAAAAAATAACATATTTTTTTAAATGGGATACCCTGTATATTATTAAATTTTTGGAATGATCCTTTGTTCCTGATTTCAAAAAATATACCATATGTTACCCCTACCATATACCGTTTTTCAGTTATTAAACGTCGAATATCTTAGTTAAACTAGTTACTGTAAATATGGAAAAGTTGACATTATTAAAGAGAAGCTATCAAAATGACAACTATTATGTTTGATAAGTAACATTTCTGTAATGATATAATCCAAATGGTTTACAGTTAGGAAGAAAAAAACCAAATATTTATACAAAATGGATAACAAAGATTTATTTAGGAAATTTAAATATTAATAAATGATAACTCATAAAAGATGTTCTATGTGTCCACCATTATTGTCAATGGATAATTGATAACGTCTTCTTATATTTATAATTGCACCAGAAATGGGTTCATTGTTTACATTCAAATTGTTGATTTTAAGTCGAATCCTGTCTTTAATGACTTGAATACTATTATTATTACCAATGTCTTTTAGAAATCCCAAAAAAAAAAGAATCCATAGGGGTCAAATCTGGTGGACATTTTAGGTCCATAATTCCCTATCCATATTGGGAATAGATTATTCAAATGATCTCGAACGGGTAGGACACTATGTGGAGTTGCCCCATCCTGCATCCAAATCATATCATCAAGTTCAGCTACCGGAAAATTCTGCAAAAGAATATTTTCTGCTTCTGGGATAATTATTTCCAGATAGGTAACTCCAGTTAAAGTATAATCATACAATATAGTCCCAACAATTTTGTTTCTGGAAAATTCCACACCAAACGCTAACAGATTTCTTCCTGATTTCTTTATTTGTTTTACCAATATTTTTCTGTTGTGCTTGTTTTCCCACGACATTTGATTTTTCCTAATAAAAACTCCTGTCGTAGAAAATGACGATTGATTAGTCTATAACATTTTAGTAAAAAAATCGGGATCTTCATCCAACCTTTTAATCATCCGAAGGCAAAAGTTTAGCCTTTCCGTTTTATGAGCCTCTGTTAAAACTTGTACGGGTAAAATTTTATATGGTCTGTAGCTGTTATTTTTTAACGTACGTTGGATTTTGGAATAACTTTTACCTAATGATTGACTGCATTATTTATACTACATTCAGAATTTTCTAAAAGATAATACAATGTTTCAAAAAAAGTCTATTCGCGAATAAATAAAGAAGGGCTTACCTTTGAAATGAAGCAGTATATCTAGCTGTTCTTCCTGGTTTACTTGAACTACACGTTTTTTTCTAATAAAACTGGAGGTATTATTCACCTTTCGGTAAATATTTTTTGAACGTATTTTCTGATGGTGTTGGAGGATTTGGATACAACACCCTATATGCTCTTTTTGCTGCACGTTTTTTTTTGTTATTTTGTATATAACAAGTAAATATTTGGACTTTTCTTCCTCACTGTAAACCATTTTGATTAAGTATTTCATTAAAGAAATGTCACTTATTAAACATAATAGTTGTCATTTTCATAGCTCACTTTTCATATTTACAGTATCTAACTAGTTTAACTAAGATATTCGACGTTTAACAACTCAAAAACGGTATATGGTAAGGGTAACATATGGTATATTTTTGAAACCAGGAACAAAGGACCATTCGAAAAATTTGATAATATACAGGGTATCCCGGTTAAAAAAAATATTATTTTTTTGTATCTCCTGAAATCTACACGCTACTGTACTTTTGATAGCATTTTAACAAAATTCAGCCATAACCACACAACTCTATTTAAAACTTTTTTTCTATAGGAAATAATAACGATGATAAGGGGTGGATAATTTATAATGAATAACCCTGTATTTAAAATCTACTGTAAATTGCATTATTTGTACAATTTTCTAAAAATATCGATTTTTTGACGATTATTAAGGTTTTACTTGTCATAAAATTGTCAATAAAGTGTTCAAAATTGGAACAAAGAAATCCTCCTCATCAAGAGCATTCTTGCATGCAAAGTAGTTAGTGATTAGTAAAATTTAAAAAATGCTTTTCTAAAAACGACCAAATTCACACATAACGTTCGATAAAATTTAGTAGGCTATGGTTTAAAATAAATAAAAAGCGTTACAGTTAGTTGATAAGTTGTTCACTAAATAGTAGTGGCATTATTGTAAATTATTCAAGAATACTTATTATTACTGTTCAAGAGTATGATTATTACAAAATGGCACACAAATTATTAAATGAAGAAAAATTTGATATGTTAGAATGTTATTTAAAAGTAAATATAAATTCGCAAAACGCATCGGCTTCCCATCTAGAAACATTTCCGGAGAGAATGCAACCACATAGACCAGTTGTTGGAAGAATTGTAAGCAACTTGTTAAATTATGGGAGTTTTGATAATAAAAGAAACTGGTATGATATTGATAATGTTGACCGCACAAATAATATTCTCGAAGCTGTTAACAATAATCCCCGCATATCAGTGCGAATTGCAATCGAAACAAATATTCCTAGGACAACTGTACACAAGGAAGTAAAACAAAGGATATATCATCCATACAAACCTACGATTCTCCAAGCATTAAACAATAATGATTTTGGCAGAAGACTTGAATTTTGTCGTTGGTTTAATCAGAAATGTGAAGAACAA
>JANEYF010000078.1:0-133382 GCA_029963845.1 Rhamnusium bicolor
CGGTCTAGAACACTCCAGAATATTCCCGGCCGTTCGTGTACAATTCCAGCCTAATCTAACCAGTCTGCACAGTCCAGTGGCGTAACAATAATAATTCAAATTCTGGAAAATATAAAAGAGTGAGTTTGTAATATTTTAATTTTCATTGTTGTAGAGTTGTCAGGGTACCCCCAATATACACTAAAAATGTAAACAGTAAGTTGTATACCTAGATCCTTCGCCATTTTTTAGACTAAATGAAATTGACAAGCCAGATTTGTTTTTTGAAAAATAAAAGGCATTTTACATTAAATTCGACTATTTTTATTAGTTTAACATTAATACGGTATAATTTGCTTCCTTATTATTTATATTTTAATGATTATTTTTTTCGTTTTATATATACTTTTGTTTTGTTTGAGAAGAGACAGCAAGTCAAATAAGTTTTTTGTAGTTTATTCGTATAACTGGTATTTTATTCTCGCGATCGAATTTCATTCATTCTGCGCATGACTTCATAATGTAACGCAAATTAAAAATCAAATACTTCAGAATTCGCTATTCTCATTAAAATTGTGAGGTTATCTTGTTTTACGAGTGATATTTACTGCTAAGGCAATTGTATTTATTTATCAATTTTAAAATTGCCAAATTGTGCTGTAGCTGGTTGTGGAAATTATAATTGTGTAGCGAAAGTAATTGAGGTATTTTATATTACTAAAAACAGTGGATTGTGGTCTGTTGATACGATAACAAAATAAATTTAAAATATGGAAAATTGTTTAATACCTATTCATAACCAATAGAAGAATTATGGCATTATAGGTTTTCTAGGCCTTCTCTAACAAAGAAAATTTTGTCTCAAAATTACAAATATTTCTATTGATCGTGAATGGGATGTAGTAATTTAAGTGTAAATATGTATGTATAATAATGAAGTATCTACAGTGTGTCCTCGGATTACTGCCCCGAAAGGAAAAACATCGTAATATTTTATTGGTCAGAAAAAGTTACTCTATGAAAAGTTTTACTTGCCTTAAAAAATGAGTTTCATGTAGAGATATTTGTTATCCGGTATAAAGGACACACGAAAATTAAAACGTGAAAATAGGATAAAAGGGAACTATTCTCATTTTTAACTTTAGAAGAAAATACGAAATATTTTTTTTACAATTACAGAGAGCCCAAATATGAAAATTTACCGACAAATTATAAAATAATTTATTAACATTGCAGCTGTATATTTTAAAATGAATTAACAGATGAAAAGTTTAATTAATCAAATTACACTATGAAACATTAATCAATAGCATTAACCACTCTCACTCTCAGTTTGCCAATAAGGGGGATTTTACAAGCAGTCAGAATTTTATTTCTGACGAACACCGATTCACTGGTTTACACGGTTTATATGCTTTCATCATAATTCGTCATTTCTTATAGATTTAGGGGTGCTGAGTATGAAAACAATATTGAAAAAAATTTCATCACGTCTCATTAAGAAACTATTTATTAAATAAAAGAAATCAAATTAATAGCTTAAAAAGCAAAGAAAAAAAGTTAAAAACCGCTGCTAATTATTACTTGGGAATCAGAACTTCCTCACTGTAGTAAAATTCGACGTGTGGTGGAGTTTATAATAAAAGTAATTTTTGACGTTTCAAAAAAAGTCACATTTTTTTTACGTTTCAAAAAAGTCACATTTTGACGTTTCAAAAAAGTCACATTTTGACGTTTCAAAAAAGTCACATTGGTGGAATGTCACTAATATTTTTTTTTAGACATTGGGACCGATTTTGCTCATTAACGAACTCAATCTCTTCCTTGACCTCCAGAATGTGTGTGCCAAATTTGAAAGCTTTATCTCAAAAACTGTAGCTTCTATCGCGAACCACACAGACAGATACACACATACACAGACAGAACATTTTTTCTGTCACAAATTTTGTGTATCGTCATAATTTGTCGAGATTCGTCCAGAAATTCAATACAAATTTTTCAAAATTTTGTTCACGAATACATAACCTCCTCACTTTGAGGGGTGAGGAAATAAAATGATTCATTTTACTCTTCTTTTTATAACATTCTGTGTCAGTATCTCTTAAAACAAACCAACAATAATCTTCTAACATACTTTCGTTCCAAAAACCCTTGTGTCTATCTTCAAAAATTTGAAGGCCTTGGTGAAAACGCTCGCCATGCTCGTCATTCACAGCGTCTAAGTTTTCGGGAAAAAAGTCCAGGTGTGAATCAAGGAAATGTACCTTAAGAGACATGTTCACACCCATTGCGTGGTTGTTTTTTAATAAATCAGCAATAATTTCTTTATAATTCTTATCTTTATGGATCCCTAAGAATCCCTGGATGACCATTTTAAAGAATTTCCAAGCATTTTTTCTTTTGTAGATAAAAGCTTTTCAAAATTATTATCTTGCATTAATTTACGTATCTGCGGACCCACAAAAATTCGCTCTTTTAGTTTTGCGTCCGAAATACTTGGAACACCGTTGTGTAAATATTTAAAAGCAGCACTCTCTTATCCATGGCTTTGACAAAATTTTTTATCAGGCCCAATTTAATATGTAGTGGTGGCAGAATTATGTTCTGAGGATCCACTAAAGATGTATTTTTGACATTCATTTTCCCTGGAGTAAATTCATTCGGATAGGCCATACATTCTTTTTGGAATGATGTTCTTTAGCTCGGCTATCCCATAGACACAAAAAACATGAATATTGGGTATATTCGCCCTATAAGCCCAATAACAATCCAACTGCTTTCAAATCGCCACATATTTTCCAGTTGTGCTGTTCATATTTTATTAGTTTTATTAGAATAGACATTATTTCATAGGTCTCTTTACTGTTTACGGCGTGGCCAATTGGTAAAGATGGTTTTATATTACCGTTGTGAAGTAATACAGCTTTTAAGCTATATTTAGAGGAATCAATGAATAAACGCCATTTATTTGGATCATAGTTTTGATTCATCGCATTAAAAAG
Organism: Rhamnusium bicolor; assembly: GCA_029963845.1. Classification (NCBI taxonomy): domain Eukaryota; kingdom Metazoa; phylum Arthropoda; class Insecta; order Coleoptera; family Cerambycidae; genus Rhamnusium; species Rhamnusium bicolor. Next base: position 2,982 of record JANEYF010000078.1, read on the forward strand.
CCCGGAAATATCATGACAGAAGTAAAAGTCATCCATTCTTGTTGCTTTCGTGTTTGGTGTCAATAAGTTCCACTGTTGTAGACGAGAGGCAAGAATCTCTGCCTTAGATCTTGATAGTTGCAAGTCTCGTACAAGATCATTTAATTCATTTTGGTTAATTAGGGGCGGCGTACCATCATCTTTGAACGCGAAATCTTCATCAGAATCAACATCCACATCCATATTTTCACTATCTTCATTACTCATACTTGACGTGCCTGGATATACAGGATGCGGCAGAGTTTCCGAATGTAAAATCGGTTTTGTGACTAATGAAACGTCCGCATATTTAATTTTATGTTTACTTTTTGAATTAAAACCGGCAGTATTTGTCATACAGAAGTAACAATCATTTTCGTGATTTGAGGGCTCTCTCCACAAAATTAGTGATCCAAATTGCAGATAAACTTTTTCTCCCGATACCCAACGTAGTGAGTGAGAGTTATCCTGCAAGTTTCACAAAAAACATGTGGCGCCCACTTTTTGTCTTAACGACTCACTAAAAATCAAAAATAATGCAGATATGCTGTTTTCAGAGATTCCGATATAGGTTTTCCTTTTTTTGCAAATATGAATTGTCCACAAACGTAACAAAAACGATCAGGACTTAATTTACACACTCTGTGAGACATTTTATCAAAAATAGAACCACTTTCTTTCACAAAAACTTTAGAAAATTGAATTTCGATTCAAAGTAAACAGCGCAGGTAGGACCTTTTTTTATTGAGGACAATCTTAACGACTTAATAAATACTCGTATTTCTTAAGATTTGAAATTATCCTAGCGTTAAGAGAGCTCTTACCAAACCACAATCCCTATGTGAGAATCTAGTTTCTAAATGATGGCGCATGACATTATGATGTACAAGTGTACTAGTATCCTATTGATAAATTTGCGCAACGGTGGAAGAGGATATGTAGAATTACCACTTAGATCACCTGACTTATATCCATTAAACTACTTTTTGTGGAGTTGTAGCAAATATAACGTTTATAGAATTAGGCCACAAAATATAGATGACCTTAAAAATCATATTAGGAAAAACATTCAAACAATTCCGCTGAGATGATATTAAACTCTTGGAGAGGCTTCAAAAAAAGACTTGCTCATTGTTTGGCAATAAATGGGAGTAACTTCGAACATATTCTGAGAAATTCTTTAAATATTTTTCTGCATAGATTATATGTTAAAGATATGTTAGAGTTATCCTGCAAGTTGAAAGCCACGCCTTCATATGCATTGATACATCAGGTTTTTTTAATAGACAAAATTATCGGTCTTATGAAAATCCCCAATGGTTGGGGAAAGTCCACACACGACACCATGGAAACGTTACTGTATGGTTAGACATTATTAGAGAACATATTGTTGGACCTTTTTTCATTGAGGACAATATAAACTACTTAATAAATACTCGGATTTCTTAAGATTTGAAATTATCCCAGCGTTAAGAGAGCTCTTACCAAATCACAATCCCGATGTGAGAGTCTAGTTTCTAAATGACGGCGCATGACATTATGATGTACGAGTGTACTAGTATCCTATTCAGAGCTGTTCAAGTACAAGTACAAATTGTACTTGGTAGCACAAGTAAATACTTTTACATGTACTTGTACTTGTACTTAAGTACAATGTTAACTAAAGTAATTGGTACTTGTACTTTATTAAATTTAGCGAAGGTACTTGTACTTTGTACTTGTGGTTTTTGTTCTCCTACAAGTACAAGTACTTCTATAAGTACAATTACTTTTACAAATACAAGTACTATTACAAGTACAAATACCTTCACAAGTACAAATACCCACATTTGCAAGTTCCAACTCGCAAAGGGTTGTTCTTTGGTGCCTCTTGTTATCTGAAAGCGAAGTTAGTTGTTGTGTAAACATTGCGTGAAGTGCGTCGCGTTTATGTTTAAAAATTTATTTAATTTGCATCATTCTGTCACAAGGTATGTTCAAGTTTAAAGTTTTCTAATTTTGTGTTACTTTATATTACATTACACAATACATACTTTAGGAAAGTTTGAAGTTATTATTTCGAACTGAATTTTTGTTTACAAAGTAGGCTTTGAGAGTTACAATTATTTCTATTATTCTATAATTTCTGTGACTGAAAAAAAGGTCTCGACATAACGATATTATTAAAATAATGACTTATCATATTGATTTATATCTATTTAAGTTTAGGTTAATTGTTGCTATAATCAACAATGACCAATAGAAATTATTATTAAAATTCAATTTCAATTTTCATTGCAGAATGCGACAATCGAGAGGCGTTTTCATTAATTAATATATAGGTAATTTTGCTTGCACTTTCAGATAGCCACTTTGAACAATTAGTGGTAATGAAAGCGAATTGTGTGTCGTTTGAGTAGAATCCAAGGGTTAAACTTTCAGATTTTTTTATTTTCCCTTTAAGATATGATTTATTTAACATTTATAGATTATTTAATATATTTTTTTCTTATATTACATTATAATTACATGAGGAAATGTTTAGTTTATGATATTTATAGAGTATTTAAAATATTTTATTCTTATAATATGTCATAATGATATGAATAAATGTTTAATTTTACACTTTTTTAAAAAAGTTTTTCCATTATTCAATATTACGGTAATTGTTAACGTACATGCTGTTTAAATGTACTTTGTACTTTTCAAAAGTACTTAAAAGTCCATTTTAAACTGCATGTACTTGTACTTGTACTTAAGTACATTCTATTTGTAAAGTAATTGTACTTCCGCCAAGTACAAATTTTTTAAAAGTATTCGTACTTGTACTTAAGTACTTTTTTTTGGGTACTTGAACAGCTCTGATCCTATTGATACATTTCCACAACGGTGGATTGATAGAAGAGGATATGTAGTAGAATTACAACTTCGATCACCTGACATATCCATTAAACCACTTTTTGTGGGGTTGTAGCAAATATAACGTTTATAGAATTAGACCACAAAATATAGATGACCTTAAAAATCGTATTAGGAAAAACATTCAAGCAATTCCGCTGAGATGATATTAAACTCTTGGAGAGGCTTCAAAAGAAGACTTGCTCATTGTTTGACAATAAATGGGCGTAACTTTGAACATATTCTGTGAAATTCTTTAGATATTTTTCTTCATAGATTATACGTTAGCCCGGCTAATACGTATTTTCATACGTAATAGGCTGCCAACAACAAAAAAATTAGTTTTTAGTGAGCGGCGATGGTAGCCACGCACTCCGGCCAACTAGTCGGCGGGGAAGTGGATAAGAAGGATGGTTCTCTGAATAATTAATTGTACTGGGGAGATATTAAGTGGTAAACAAATTAAAACAAAATAATTAGATAACTATCTTTAATAATAATTAATTTGCGAATTATGATTCTTAAAAAATCATCAATATAAATAAGAAGAATTATATACTTATTTGATAACGAAAAAGGTTATCGAACCAACTCTTAAATATATAAATCCCAATAAAATATATACACATAAAAGATTCTGTGGGCGAATGTGATTACTTTCGTCGGTACAGGCAGTTATAAACAATTTCATACAAATTATAGGTTGTGACACTTAAAAATCAAAAACCTTCGCAAATAACCAAAACATATATATGGCCTCGCAGGGATATTCAAATCATAACGTTAATGTAACTTGTATATAAATAAAATATAAATAAAATATTCTTATATAACCAATTGCCACCTTAAATAAATCTAACAGTTAAATAGTAAATTTTTCTTATAAATAAATAGTGGCTACTATATTACTCGTCGACCATTTATGAATGGTCGAATATATTACTAATTGCAAAAAATATATATCTATATTATATGTGGCACTTAGCTGTGTTCTTGAAGCGTAGAGGGTAGTCTCCGTAATACGAATGGTTGTTATGACTCCAGAATACCACACGGAGGGGTTGTAGGGATGAAAGAACAATAATCTGAACGATAAAGATGTAAAACATTTGCCAGGTAAGTCTTCCACAGTGATTCATTCACCGTACCATACAGGATAACTGAGGTTAACATAAACGGTAACCGTTTAAGGAATTAACATTAGAACATAGGGAAAAAGAAGAAAAGAAAACGAAAGGAAGAAAGAAAAGAAAAGAAAAGAAAAGAAAAGAAACGAAAAGAAAATAAAAGCCCTGAAATAAAGAAAGGAATCATTACATAACTAAGAGGCAAACCAAAAAAATAGTTACTCACTTCTACGCCTAGTAGAAGGCTCCTTTGAATTTTCATACACTTCTCTGAGGGTTAGTTCTCGTGTTAGTTCTAAGTTGATGACGAATACGTATAAAACGGCAATTGCAGGAACCACCAAATACACAAAAATTTTCTACATAGAAAATATTCCTAACAATTTTACGTAATTTTTGTAATATCACTCCCAATTCAATGGATATTTCACACGATTATTACTAAAATACCACAGCTAGATAATTTAACGGTCTGAACAATTCAACGCCTCAAACGAAAAACCATCACTTGAGAACAACGCGTAAGGATATCACTAAGGACAAAAAAACATAATCGACCTATAAAAAAAGCAGACACATTCTAAAAACTCTAATAATTAATAATTTACGATATGAGAGATTCTAGTACAATTAAATTATCTTATATAAATACTACAATTAGAAAATAATTAATAATTTACGTAGGTACTACTTTTCGATTGAGGAATATTAAAATATGTATAGTAACCAGTGCCGGGTAAAGTTAATTTTAAATTATTAATTAATAAAATTACTAATAACGATGAAATTGGATAAATCAGCAATAAATAATAAATCTAAAATGATGCAAATAAATAAACATGATGAATAATATAATTTATAACCTCATAATTTTCGCATAATAGACGGAATATTAATGAATTTTTATTTAAATTGAAATTAACCCGCAATATATATTTTCATTAGTAATTTCCTTGTGTAACATGTCAAGTTTTCCTAATTATAACTTTCACCAGTAAATTAACATTCTAATAAATTTTTAGATAATTTTCTTGGATACGTTAGGAAAATTTATTTTTATTTATACTATATAAAACTGAATAATTTGTTCATAATTAGTAATAAATAAATCTTCTCATTATTTGCATATTAGAAAAGAGAAAAAAAGCATATATTTTTCATTTTAGGAATCATAATCAAATGAAAAAAATTTACTAATTTTGTTAAATTAAGAAATCACATAATTTGATCCTTTAACCTGCTGATAAAAGGGGCGAGTTATCAAAAGATTATGTTTTTAATAATTGAAGATATGTAACACCCTGTAAATTTATGTATAGCTTGCATTAACACAAATGTAAAATGTCATGCATATCTCAAAAGAGGAGATACATACAAACAATACTAATTGTTAGTGAAATAATTACTGACATCGCAAAATTAGGCAATTAGATGGCAATTTGTTGTCACGTGGCCTAGCGCACTACGATGAACGTTGCACTATCTTGTCACTTAGTCCAATTTCCCAGTAGACTATACATAAATAGAAGAGTTTTACAGGGTGCGTTATATCCATTAAAGTTTAAAAAGAGGTAATGGTAAATAAGTTTATCAGATCAGGTAATGAATTTTATCGGGATATTTAATATGAAGGTCAGTTCAACCTCACATAGTTGAGACTGTGCTATTTGTTAAATTACAGAACCAATAAAATAGTAAGAAAATAAAAATAACTCAGATATCGGAATTCGTTTCTTCCTGATCGTGTAAGACACTATGCTTACCAACACGATAACATTACTGTACAGGGTGTTGCAAATTCGAAGCTCATCATCGGTTATCTCGCTTAGTAGAAGAAAGGAAGGCTAATTTAAATGTCACTTTTGAGTATTTTTGTAAAAAACAAAAGTTGAAAAAACTTATCTACCTCAAATCGTTTTCGACAAAGTCATGAAAAACTGAAATTTAAGAAACTTGTACTATAATAATTTGTTTATTTTTGAGAATATGTAAACACGGAAAATACTTTCTAAGAACCAGTTTATGATATTACTTCATAGTATGGCGACAGAAATACCAATGACGTGACTATTTCTTGAAATAATTAACTTATTTTTTTTTATTGGCGATTCTCTTGTCATTTTGTAATATATCAATAAAATATCACAGATCCATATTTAATGAATGTTTTCAGCTGAAATGTCATAAAACCATTAATTAATAATAATTAAAGCGATTTCGGCCTATATCTTCTGACATAACGCAGCGTTTCCAGTGCTACATTACCATCTACAGGGTAGACCAGATACCAATGCTGCCTTACGTCCTCGGAGCTATTAAGCACGTTGTCGAGAACGAGAAATGCGGGATTTGCTGGAATTACTCGTTCCCGATGGTCAGACCAATCCATGCCAACATGCCTGACATAGTCCTCTACCATCCAACCAAGGTGTTGTATGTCATGGAGTTCTCGGCCCCTGCTAAGAAAAACATCACCTTGAAAAAGGAGAAAAAGCTGACCAAATTTCGCGATCTCCGGTATGAGTTCCAAGTGCTGCACACGGTTAAGATGGTCGTCTTCGTAGGGATCAGTGGCGTTACTGTGGTGGTATGAACTATTTGGTTAAAAATAACTAAAGAGGCTTACTCATGTCTTCTTTCATCCAATATTGAAGATTGTATGCAGAGAGTAAAAAATGCATTTCAAAACTTATCATAGGATTCAATTAGAAGAGCTACCCATGAAGAACTAATCCAAAGGTGCAAAAAATGTGTGGAGGTTCAAGGGCGGAATTTTGAACAATTATTAAATTAAAATGGAATCATATTTTTAATTGATTTTATCGTAGCTATTTTGATTTATGCAAAATGTCTTCAATCCAATTAATAGGCATGTATTTAGTGTTATTTTCCGTTTTTGTGGATATCTAGTAACAAATGTACTACAAGTTCTTGATATTACTTTATCACATTCTCCATAAATAATAAACAAATTCAAAAAGTCCTCGCGGGTGTAATTTAAACGCGGTGGCATTTTTTTAACATAAGAGAATGACTGACATTACTGATTGTTTTTAATCATGGCTAATTTGATAAAATTTGTACTAAAAATTCTTGAATTTCTAAGAAAATCGCAAATATTTCAAATAGTTGTAACTTAAACCCCCACAATGCTATATCAGAAAAAAAGGAATTTAATCATACATAACTTGATGTAAAAAATACAGGGTGTTCCATTTGAATTACACAAGTATTCGCGATTTGAAGTTTACAAAAGTGTTAACGTCAAAAATGGAACACTTAGTATACTATTATTGAATTTCTTTAAACTGTAGAGCGTAGCTCACCTTATGGTCTTTCTGCATGCCAAAAATCAAATGTGTATCCTTTTCACGAAGAATGTTATAAAGGTTATTATAAACCATTACACCTGTCAAAATTTTTTTTAAATGTCAAATATCTCTGAAACGGCTGGGTTTAGGCATAGGGTATCTTACATGTTTTTGACTTAGAATTTTATGCTCTTTTCGAAAAATCTTAAATTTTTTAGGGTGTTCCATTTAAAATGAGCAAGTTGGTGTCGACTTCCGACATAACCGGAGGTGCCAGATGTTGTCATTATTTTAGTTGGATTGGCCACACTGCCATTAATATTTCTCTAAATTTTCAAAATTTTCTGGTTCGTACTTTTCCCTATATCGATCAATGCAGTTCCTGGTGAGACACCCTGTATACATACATATATACATATATATATATATATATATATATATATATATATATATATATATATATAAATATGGTAACATGAATTGCTGTATAGCGTAATATAGTTCGGTTCATTGATGTACAAACAAAACACAAATGGATGTAAAATATATCACGGACCACATCGCATAGCTAAATCAAACACGTATCAGTAGGGTTTAAATAAGCCACATCTGTGATTAGCAAACAGAAACAGTGAGCTAACTGAGCTAATGACAAATAAAGCCTCGGGGAGCGCAGTGTTAATCAAAGTATATTCTCGCGTGCTAACCTGAGGCTACATTGATACGCGTGCTTTATTAAAAAAAAATTCATTAAAAAAGTTTATACTCATTAATTTTAATATAGTTTATACTCTTTTTTCGTTCACTTTCTGTAATTTATCTGAGTTCTGCTTATTAGTTGAGTCGGTTATTTTATCAGTATTTAATTATTGAGCCTGCTTTGATTCTGCAAACAGAAACGAAATTTTAAAATGCATTTTGTAGAATTTTGTGAGAATTGCGGAAAACATTCAAATGACTTGATGAAAAACTAAAGAAAATTTACTTCTATTTATTTTATTTATCAATTAATTAATATATGTTTATTAAAACACGTTTTTGCCTATATAATAACGTAATAAGGAACGCGCACAAATTTTAATATCAATAAAAGCAGATTCTCATTTTGTTATAATAATAAGTTTGATTGAAATATGTTAAATTTGGCATAAAATTAAGTTTGAAAGAGTACGGTAAAACGAGTTTGACGTTGCCGGTTGACATGAGTGACTTCATATCATTTATTTACAGTCAGGTCGGGGAAAGAAGACCCGCGGAAAGAATGTGATTTCCGCATTCCATTTACAATTAAACGTAAATGAGATATATGAATTAGTGCATGGCAAATTTTTGTGATCGTTTGCATCCGCATATATATAACCATTAGGAGAGATATTATTATTCCTAGTATATGGTTTCGCGGAAAGTTGGCGAATTATCGGCAATACTCTCCCTTGCCGCGCCGGACTTCTTTCGCCAGTCGGACAGTAGTTACTAGAGAGAAATATTTCGCTGTGTCTATTACACCGTACCCACTTCTTGAAATCTTTTATAAAAAAAGAAACTTTTAGACGCAAATAAGGAATATCCGATTTCTGGCAACGGGTCCTTTCGTCTGGATACATTTTCAAATAAATTGGCTTGATCTTCTAATGTGTGGAAACATCATACTCTTATTTTAACGTAAAGGAATCTCGTTGTCAGAAAAAGTTCATCAGAGCTCGATCCTGAAACGAATTAATTTAAAAATATACTTGTATATACGTAATGATTTACCCGAAAGTATCTTAAGCTAGTTCAAATTGGCGCAAACATGTGCAAGTTTTTAACTACATCCCTAAAATCTTATCTTATTACCTAATGTTAGTGACCAAAAGTATAATTCCGAAACATTGATAATTAAACTAAAAAGCTAAGGTTTTTAAATCACAAATCTTGATTTTCAATATTAGAACAGCTTCAAGAAAGAAATCATTACATACATTTAAAAAATTATAAACACTTTTTATTACTTGTGTAATTTTCACTTTATTTGTTATTTTACAACTAGTTTCATCCTATTTTCAATGCAAAACAAAAAACTGATATCTCTAAAAAATGTGGTGTATATCGGTTAGATTGCCCAGAATGTAACGCCTCATATGTAGGTCAAACAGGTAGATCATTCGGGGTACGATATAAAGAACATATTCACACACAAAAACAACATTCCAACTTTTATAAACACCTAACAGATTCTGGTCATACAATAACTGATGACCATCAACCTAAAATATTACATATTTGTGGGAAAAGTAAAAAAACTTAATTTATTAGAAGTGCTAGAAATTAATAAATTAAATAGAAATAAAAATTACAACAGATTAAACGACCAAATAGATTTAAATAGTTTTCCGTTATTAAACTTGTTCAGATAACCTAATGCTGTTAATAAAAATCAAACCATAATATAATTTACTATCTTGGAAAACCTCCTACATTTAAAGACATAACATCTGTACAATTTTGAATTATATGATCAACCATAAAGTGACCCATCCTTCTATTTAGTTCAGTTTATATTTAAATGAAAGTAAAATCTGTGTATATTTTAGTTTACTTGAAAAAATGTCTGAATAGGATGAAATTAGTTGTAAAATAACAAATAAAGTGAAAATTAGGCAAATAATAAAAAGTGTTTATAATTTTTCAAATAAAAATGTATTTTCACAAAGTAATTTCATATTCAATCAATTATTTTCATTATCACATTCGCGTGTGAATAGAATCAGTCAGATATTATAAAAATTGTTCGACTTATCACTAGGTAATGACGTCCTGGTAAAATAAAAATCACTTTCAAATCCTCCAAGGAATAAGCAAATAAGAACAAACCGTATTATTAAATTCTTTATAAACTGTTTATTAATAACACGTATGAAGCACAAGGTGTATTGCGGGTAGTTCACAATGTCTAGTGCTATTAAAATACCTATAGATGCGCAGATTCACTGGATATTACCTACATATAACAAAACTCAGATACGGCATTTTTCGAAATTTCTGCCACCTTTTGACGTCCTGACGCCACTGTGCGGCGGCGTGATAAAGTGATTGTTTTCATTGTTTATTCGGTCGTAAATTTGTTCTAACTTTTGATTTAATATAGATAAATCTGTAATTAAATACTCCAAATATTGCATAGTGCCGAAATATGAATCAACACCTATTAAAACACCAGAAAAAAATATCTATTTTAGAATATGTTTTCAATCGTATTTTGAAACAAACTGTAGATATTTTTTTATTAATGTTTATTTAAATATTAAAATTTATACAAGTAGTAGTAGTAGTAGCTACTTATTTTACTAGGCAAGTAGGCCACAATGGGCCCTTTTTACCTAGGGACCTACAGTTTAGCGTGGACTCCGAACCACGGTCCTCGACTGTCAACTAACCCACCGCCTGGGCCTGCCCACCTGCCCCGCTAGCAGAGTGGCAAACCTCCTGGATAGGTCTCTTCAACCTTCCACCCGGGCTTGCCTCTCCGCCTGCATCAGGCTAGCAGCCTTCCTGGGATTGTCTGTTGACAGCCTACCGACTGTTAGATGAGCTATCGTTCATCCATTCAATTGCCGGACTCGATCAGTGCTGCTTAACTTCACTGATCGAATATCGGAAATTAAACGGATGTCCATACCTCATCTCCAAAATTTATACAAAATATTCAATTTAATAGCAACCAATGGCGTATCGTGACTTTTATAAACGGGGAAGCTGTTACTAAATAAATACCTATCTTATGTAAAATTTAGCGGGATTCTCCGGCTTTGTTTGCAAATTCATCAATAATGTCATCATAAAACTTTTGCTCTAGTGACATTTCTTGAATTAGTTCGTTTTCAATGGATAACAGTGCTAGATTAGTCAATCTTTCTTAACTGGTAGAATTTCTAATGAAGTTTTTAATTCTTTTTAACGCGGAAAATCTATGTTCGGTCGATGCACTTGTGACGGGAATAGTGAGAGTTAATTCACATAATTTAAGAATTTCAAGATAAGCTTGATTTAGTCCACAATCATTAAGGTATTTCCATTAGTCAGAAATGCTATTTTTATTTATACCATCCGATGTGTTGTATAATCACAGAAAGTTCGGATCGCCATGCAGGAAAATCAAAATATTGTGAATAATTTTTAATCTTCCGGAATTGTAGTAGTATGGCCATTAAAATTTGTTAAGTTTAAAAATTTATTAAAATCTTTGAATTTGGTATCCCTGTTTGTAGAAATATAATAATATAATAATCTCCGATAACAAATTTTTTGGTCTCCGACAACATCAGTATGTATTTTTTTTTCTTCGTGGTTGAGTTAAATGTCTTCAATTGCTCAAATTTATTTCATAGGCGATCAAATTGTTCTCTCTTAGATAAAACAATTGATTTCAATTCCTGGATCTTTCTTATCAAGAAATTTAAAAACGGAAATATTTCAGAGAAAACGAGAGGTAAAGGATTAAAGTTAGTGTCTGTTTTAACATGTCTAAATTACCTCTAGAGAAAACTACTGTTTTGTGATCCCATTCCTCCTGGTGATCTAATATTTTTTTCAAAAAAAAAAATCAATGTTGCTGGCAATATACACACAGTTTGCACCAATCTACCATTATTATTCCATCAAGTTGGATCTACTTTGGGCATTCTTTAATAAACTTCGGACTCTAAAACACTCGTCCATTTTGACGATTTTGAAAAAAATGATGCGATGCCGCTTAAAGTAGAAAAAAAACACCTTGCACAATTTGTTAGCAGTATAACGGAATCTTTATACTGCGACTCCGAAATCTAGTTTACCTAGGAAACACACCACATCTATAAATCTTTTAAGGATTTCGCGATTTTTTCTTGATTATGATATTCATGACTCATTTCAATTGATTGCCCAAAGCATGCTCTATTCTTGTTTTACCGAAAGTTTTTTCTTTAATAGTAGACTAAATTTGTGTTATAAACGATGAATATGTTTTTATTAATTGCAAATTATTTAAATCGAAAAATCCATTTCTCTTCCACAAATTCTTTTCATTTGAAAAAAGGAGACATGGCCAGCAAAATAAAAGCGACTAGTGTTGCAACCAGTGAGCCATTCACATGTTTGATAATTGACCGTTTGGAAATATCTTACATATAATTTAATTTATTTGTTTAATCTTGTTAAAGCTGGGGGTAACCTAGCTTTTAAAATAATTAGTTTTTTTATTATTTTATGATTCTTGTAGTTTCCATGGAGAACACGCCACTGATAGCAACTACTTAATACCAAAATTATGATATACTGCCAATAAAACACTATTTTCGTTTATCTTTTCAAAGTAAATTTTAACATAACCTAATTAAATATTTGCGAAAACTATAGAGACAGATGTAAAGTAGAAACAGCTTTATTTGAATTGTTAGAAAAATTAGTCGAATTTATTCAGTGTTAAAACAACCATTTGAGCGAATGAACTCCATCAACATAAACGAATCAGCATTGGGTAAATTCTCACTTTGTGCTTTTACGAAATCGGTTTCTGACGTTGTAATGTTTAAAAAAACACTTCTAAATTGTTAATTATCGTTTGAATTAATATTGATATTCGTTGAACCAGCTTATAATAATCACAAATAGTTCACATTGGCTTAAAATTACTAGTAAAGATGGACGCCAAAAAAATTAATAAGTGATATGGCATCAGGCGTTCGGAGATATTCATATAAACTAGGTAGTTCATCGAAAACATTCAAATAATTTGATTTTCAATTATTATTTATTAAATATTGGATATCTAATCAATTTATATTGATATAGTTAGACATTTTCAAACATAAAAATCTGATGAAAACACATTTATCCACGACTATTAAATAATGCATCCATTATGTATATATTTCCTCAAAGATAATGCTATCCATTATTCACTGCAGTGAATAAGGATTTCATTATTCACTGGTTCTGAAATTTTTTATTTTGATTAAAATAACAAAACTTTCTCCGATGATGTAGTCACATTTTTAAAAAATGTCATCGAATAGGCCATGACATGTGAGTCAAAACGCGAAATTGTTATTTGGTTTGTGCAGCATTTTTATCGCGAAATTTTATCAAAACTTGTTATTACTTAAGAGTCGTGAACAAAGTATAGTATTCTACTCGCATGTAATGGCTATTATTTACTAGGGAAACTTCACACTCGTAAATAATAGCCAACATTACGTGTTCGTTGAATAATATACTATTATTTTATATTTTATATTTATTTATTTAGTGTTAGGTGAAAAAAATACCTATTCTAAGCTTCTGCCTTGTATTTTTCTATTAATCTATTAATAATTTAAAGACTCTTCCACATAAGTACAGTATAAAATGTTTACCGCACTAAACGATACCAAAAACTCCCGTTCAATGGCAGTCTGTTTTAGCAACTAATTTACCATTAAGCGCAAGGTCCCACCTTGTAATTAAAATTCTACTATTAAAATAAAATCGTCGTCGACATTTAGGTAAATCAGATTCTGGATGATAGACTTGGACTTCACAATAAAGTGTAGGTCTCTCATTACCTAACACAAAATCATAGTACTTTTAGGGAGTGACTTCGGAGTTGAGAGACTGTTAAAAAATATTTTAAGACAATATTTGAAGTTTTAGACAGCTTTTAAGTAGTTATTGTCAGAAATATAAGTTCTGGCAGGATTAGGATCATTTGTAAAAATGTTGTTACTGAAAAGTTTGGAGAAGTTAGAAACCCCTCTATAATATATCCGGCTACACACAGAAATTATTTGTTTTAATATTTAACTTTTATTACGAGATCACTTGTAAAATTTCACGGGATTTCTTCTATGGTATGTAACCAAACTGAAAGACTTGTTTTTGAAAATATTTTTGGTAAGTGAACATTTTTAACAGTTTATCGTTAGTTTTTTTTCTTTGAAATGTCATGAATTCTATTTTATAACTTAATTTCTTCTAGCATATAGCTAGTATGAGGTAGTTGTTTTAATGGATTTTGCAATTTGTGTTTTATTATAACTACGATTAATAATTTCTTTAACCTAATATTTGTATACCGGCATCATCAGAAAAAGACATCAATATACATATAAAAACTAGATAACTACTTATTATCATGTGTATAAATGAAGGTTTTTGCTAAATAGTATTTTTGAAAGTACGTAATAGAAAATAACAAAGTAATAGATTTTTTGTATTAAATATTTCTTAAGTGTTTGATTTATTTAAGGTATATGCAAACACATCTTCCGTATATTATTTTTTGAAACGTTTTAGCTTTAGTTTTAAGACGAGAGGGTAAAATACTACAAATTTAAAAGTATGTAGTGTTCTTATAGCGCATGGCTTAAAATGCGTTATAATTACCTTAAATTTATGACCTCAATCACTATAAGCTTATTTTAAAATTTGTATTGCTGTATTACCTACATCAAATTATATAAAATAAAATATTTACGGTTACATAGGTACATTTCAAAATGCACTACATATGAAAAATGCACTACATATGAAACAATTACTCCTATTGAAAGAAATAATTTTTCGTTAGTCCAGAATTAAGGTCGCGCTGGAAGAAATGGCATACGTGATAATACTGTTAAAATATAGTATAAAATAACACCGTAGAGAAAAGAAAATATGGCAACATATATTTTATGAATGGCGGAATCTATAATTGCTTAAAATTTCCTAAGCAAATAATTTATCTTTCCGGCAATAATCATACGTTTACTTTAACTACAAAGTTGTGTACAGTTATATTAAATGCAATTAATCATTTAGAGTCAAATTCAAACTGTAATTATAATCTAAAAGATAACTACATAATTAAGCTTACATTTCATATTGAGTAAATCAATTAAAACATGAAACTTAAAGTTAAGTTATATTTTTGGTGGACAAAGCCTTCAATAACATACCGGGTGAATCTCAAATAAAATGGAAGTCTATAGCTTCCTTATTTTTAACTAATCTCAATGAATTTTCATACTTTCATTACCTATAAATTGTCATCCTTAGATATATGAAGAACATATTTGTGACTTCCTGTTTGATTGACAAACTTTTTTTATTTAATGCAATCAAACTTGCAGATAAAGAGGTCTAGAAAATTTCAAAATTATAGATATTAGAAATATTCATTACAATATTTAATTTTTTTTTTTTCATAATTCATGAAATGCCATCCGCATTCTTTCTTTTAATTCAAATATAGTACTTGCCTTGCCATTAGTTCCAGTCCATCTATTTGGGAAACGTTCTTGTAGATAATCTGTTACTATCTTTATATTGTACAGTGGAACACTGTCTTTTTGAAAAAAAGGCTGTACTTGTAATTATCCCATAAATCCCTCAATTTTATTTTGTATATATTCTAAATAGCATGCTCCAGTGAGAGTTCAAATAAAATGTGTCTTAATATGTGTGTGCCTAAAAGGCACTCATTCAAACATTTAACTCCAAGGCGTTCATTATAATGAGGATCTTCACGAGCCCAAATTCTATTGTTGTTTCGGCTAACCATACCGAAGTTGGTAAACCTGCATTCATCAGAAAAGAAAATACAATTTACAAAGTCTTTATCTTAGGCATCACTTTGCAACTGCCAATCACAAAACTGTATTCTTATAGGACGATACTTTTCATAGAGATGCTGATGTATGAACATTATATTTGTAGCTTTTGAATGGATACTTCCTTTGCACAAATCCACTTGATTAAATAATATGTAATAAATTTAACTTGATTTCTTTAGTCCTTTTTATTAATAAATTTACTATATATATTTTTGTATGTTCAGTTTAACCCGTTAGTTCCATTTCGTATACGTTTATGTTTATCCAGTTTAAGTTGTCATCATAATACTAAGAATTATTTAATGACATTCCAAGGGTTTATCATGTGGCCAAAAAATCGAATATTTAAAAAAATTCGCTATAAAATTACGCCTAAATAGGTTTTTGGAACTTGTGATTACAGATTGGAGATCAAAATTGAGTAAGTAAATCAAAATGGCGGATCAAACATGGCGGATATCATGTAAGGAACGTTCGTAAATACGAACCTATTTGCATGAGTGTAATCCCGCGTTGATGATGCTGATAGGTCTATAGAGTGGCCTAGTTGCTTCTCATTACTCGAACTGAAAATTCTCAGCTGGGCAGGAACAAATCGTTGCAGATCGTGTTTGATTTACACACTTACTTTATGAACTTCATCAGTGACGGATTTAGGATTTGGCTAAAAGGGGGCACAACAATGGCGTATTTAGGGGGGTTAGTAGTAGTAAAACATCAATTTTTTTCTTTCTAGAGTGTAGCTAAGTTGTACGTCCCTGGAATAAAATCTTGGCTAACATTGGGTCCCAAACTTTGGATTTTGCTAGGTATTAAAACTAAATTACCATTTGTGGTGAATTAAAACAACCATGTATTGCATATTTCCTAATAAGTCTGTCCACAAACTTTTGATTTTAGCTAAAAATGATAGATTTATCAGTAAAGCTGCAAATCATTTCTGTGTATCATGGTCGTAGAATACAGATGTACTTACTGTCACCGGCATTCACCTTGACCGCGAAACTCTTTCTCCAGTCCAGTCAATTATTAGCTTTCGAGTTGTGTGCACATTAAATTACTTGGGCGTATTGTATATTGTATTTGTGTTTTTATTTTATTTGTTGAACCGTATTGTTGATACTAATTCAATAATAAAACATGGCAGACGTACGCAGGGGTAGAAAACGGCCATTTGCTGACAACGTGAATAAATTCAAATTTATTCTATGATGGTGCTAAAATAATTTGTAAAGTATGCGAGAAAGATTTGATGTGCTGGGATAAGCGTGATTGTGGACTTCACGTAAATTGTGTACACCATAAAAATAAAAAAAATAGCGTGCTTTCGACAACACAGTTTATGTTTGATTTACTACTAATGCTGATTACCTGTGATGTTCCGCTGCACATACTCGATAAACAACCATTTCGGGAGTTCTGGAATAAATACAATGCCCAGGTGAAGTTACCAAGTCGCACAATATTATGTAACTATCTACCAACTGTACACGTAGACATGGTAAATAATATGAAATGTGAATTAAAAAATACACGGCTATGGTTATCTGTTGATGAGATAACAGATTGTAAAAAAAATTCTATTTTAAATGTTATAGTACGAGTATTGGACCCTCTTAAACCGACAGTTCCACTGTTACTAGCTAGCAAAAGACTAAGTCAGTGTACTAGCGAAACAATTACCAGGGTGGTCCTGGAGACGTTAGAAAAAATTTGAACTCTCAAAAAGTCAACTGTTGATGTTTGTGACTGATGGCGCCGTGACAATGCGTTTGGTAGGCCGTTCTTTGCAAGAACAAGGTTGTAAGTTTATCATGTTACGTGTAAAGTGCATGCTTTTCATCTTGGGGCAGAAACTATCCGAAAAGGTTTTCCAGAGATGGATGCATTAATAGCAAGTACAAAAAAAGTGTTTCTTAAATCTCCTAAACGTCTCCGTGCATTTCATAGCAAGTGTCCCGGTATTCCTGAACTACCACAGCCTATTCTTACAAGTTGGAAAACATGGTTGCAGGCAGCTCTTTATTATGCTGAATATTTCCAACAAATAAAAACTGTGATACTACAATTCAATCCAGATAAGGCTGCAGCTATTAAGGAAAGCCAGACAAAATTCGAAGATATTTCCGTTGAAACAGCTTAAAAAAATATTGCGAAGAACTGTAAATCATTACTTGAAAGCATAAAAAAATTAGAAAACATTGCGTTGTCGACGAAGTAAATCTACTACTACACGCTATAGGTGACGCAACAAATGAGCGCGTCAAAGAAAAGTTCGCAAGTGTGTTAAATAAAGACACCGGTTTTACCAAATTAAGACAAATATGTGATGGTGCAGCCCCAGATCCGTTAAGTGTGTTCAAAGACTATTTTACGTATGGGTGTATTACATTAGTAGATGTCGAACGGTCGTTTTCAAAATATAAGAATATATTTTCACCAAAGCGAACATCACTCATGGAGACAACCATAGAAATATACCTGATGCTGCAAAATGATTACACATCTTCTCCAGTTTGTGATAAGCAAGCTAGTTCATCAAGCTAGTTAAGAGGGTAAGTTTTACATACATTGTTATAAATTGTAACAGTTTGTTGTTTCTCGTATTAGTTAATTTCGCGTACGCCACTGTCGCACGGAACATTTTTGACAGCCCTATTTATCACTCAGTATTAAAAGTCACTGTAACAATAATAAAATTTAATTAATTTTTTCAGAAACTTATTCACAATAGAACTTGTTCGACACACCGAGACTAGAAAAGATTCCCAAGGCAGAGGCCAGCGGCGCATGTTCGCTGCCTTGCTGCCCATGGCACAAATTAAATGTAGTACATTTACATTAATCTATGCCCATAACAAATAAATAAATTAACTGCGCTAGTTATAATAACTCAGTAGTCAGATCCGATATGCAGAAAACATATTTCCCTGAGTGGATAAGTGTATTAAAATAAATATATTGGCAAGAAAATGGTGTTTTGTTCCTGGATGCATAAATACAACTAATAAAACTCCATCTAAAATATCTGTAACAATACAAAAGCATACAATAAAACAGTTCTATGTGTGTTGTATACAAGGTGTTACAAAAATAGTATACCAAGCTTCTACAGGATATACTGTGCCAAAATAAGCAAAAAAATTCTTATGGACAAGAAATGAACCGATTCCAGAAACCATTGGAGATAAATGCGATAATAATGACATTAAGAAATAGTTGCAATTTCAGTTGATTTGGTTTGTGTTTCAAGTTTTGTAATTTTTTCTCCAATAGTAGAAAATCAAATAGTATATTTCTGGCAATATTTTATATACCCTGTATCTTAGAAACGTTAATTTTTGGGCATTTACCCATAAGAACTTTTTGTTTATTTTGGCTCATAATATGTCCTATAAAAGTTTGACATACTATTTCTAAAACTCTTTGTCTACAACACACAGAACAACAATTATTATGCGTATAAAATAAGCAGGTACCTAGTAATATCTATGTATTTCATAATGTACCAAAGGCACAAACAGACGTTTATGGCCCGCAGTGAAAATTATCTAACACGATAAGGGCCAAAAACGCTGGTTATGCCCGAAGTGCATATAAAATTTTATGTAGGACCAGTCTCAATTAACACATAATATATAAATAATGTCCCCTATCTTGCAAATTCTACATCTATCTTAAAATATAGTGAATACCTATATCACTTTGTTTATTATAGCTAAAGCTAGTTTATTTGTTGGACTGATATTTTTTTCTATTTAACGTAACTTTTATTGATATTTAAGTTAGTTGGAGTCCTCAACTTTCTAAAATATTGTGGAATACCAATCCTAGTTTGTTTACTTTGCAATTTACCCTGTAAATTTGTGTTAACTCTCATATTTTGGTTACGTAGCTGGACAATTTAAACGTCACAGCTTTTTACGTTGTTTTGCCTATAGTACTGATCTCATAAAACCCTCCCCTTTTTACGTAAATACCTGGACCAAGAGAAGATGATAACTGGTGGATCGAACTGATCATTATATACTGGGTGAAGCAGGAAAACGGTATTTTATACAACTGGCATTTCGTCTCAAGGGTAACTGCAGTACTGGCAGTGGTGATTCAAACTGACACCAAACCCATTCAGAGCTTAGCCGTTGCTGGATTCTTCGCAAGACTAACCCATTTGAATTTACGTAAAATCTTCGTCCCCAGTGATAGTTGATATTTGGTCGAAGAATTTTTGTAAGAGATCAGTTGCCTTTGTATTTTTTTCCCATAACGTCATATAATTTTTCTTTTCAATTATTTTGTTGGCCTTCAACCAAAACTAGGTTTTTTAACTAAAAGAGGTCATCTGAGCCTATGTAAATTTTGTACATATATTCATACCAGTCTATTATAGTTTTTATCTAGTAATATCTTTTTATTCGACTTCCTTTTCAAACTGAATTCAAAGATTAACATTATATTTACCTTTTAAAGTAAACTTTTAATTATTTGGTACTTGCAAAAGTCCTGGCGCCCAGCCTAGATTTTGGTGAGAACTCAAATCAATCTAAGCCCTTATTCACGACCTGCTAACTGAGCTACTGGTCAATAAGTACAACCCCCAACTAATTGTGTTATGCCAGCAATTGGACGGGGGGTGTTGCAACATAATCTATTAAACATTTTGATATTCCATAAAAATGACAATCGTATTGTCACACTGACAGGTAGGAATTTGGTTATGAATTTTACTTAAACATAAATGTGAGCAATCAAGCAACAACATAAATAAGGGTGTCCATATTGTAATTTTATGGCAAGAATCGTTTTACAATCCATTTGTGGAAGTGTTTTGTGTTTTTCAATTGAACTAGAAATGGAAGAAGATGAAAATTAATTTTCCTGTACCGCACCAAAAATTACCGAAGCAAAAGAGGCTGCGACGTTGGATATGTTGCCTCAGAAGTAGAAAATGTTGTATGACAAATAAAACAAGAGCCCTAGGAGGGCTGTAAAGTATTTTACGGCTCGGTGGGCTGTAAAGTGGTACTTTAGGCCCTCAAACCAAGTATATATAGTGACCAATTAAGACCGGGTGTACATAAATACTAGTTATTGTTGATTATTTGTTAAATGTTGTAAAATGCAATTTATATTGTTCATAAAATCATCAGGTACACACCATAATAATGTCTAAATTAATTTGGCATATCGTGCGAATCGCCTTTCTGAAAACCTTCTTCCATTCCTTTACCACGTAATAAACAAATATTAACCCTTTTAAACCGTGAAACAACATTCTAAATAATGAGACTTCGTTCTGCTAGTGCTGTACGTACAATGGACCTCTCGCCAGCCGTTGAGCTGCGAGCGTATGGCGTCAGTCCAATCAGCAAGCGTTTATTGGATTCAAATAACGCAAGCAGTTTCTGTGGCTGCTGTTATGATTACGATTGTTTCATTTTCCAAATAAATTTCAGATATTGGCAGTAAAGACTCTAATGTATCATTTTAACTATATTAACGCATATCAATTTTTTTGTGGATACGCCTGTTATCATTTGATTGTTGTCGGAGTCAGCGTTGGCCGTAAGCGGAAGACGACGAAAACAATTTACACGTATTTAGTAGAATGCGTTCAATAAAGCATGTAATCCGAGAGCTGATGACATGAATGCGAAATGCGATGTTGTCAAGACTGCATTTACTATTTACGTATTTTTGGCACCGTTATATGATAACATAATATTATTAACCATCGCAAGCGTATACAATATAATCTACAGTGAATTTTGTATGTACATACAAAACTCAAGTTTTTTGTTGGGTATAATAAAATCTGAATATCTAAACTCTTGTATAATATGTATGGAGAAAATTTTTAAATTTGTAATAATTTAGATAAAATTCACTGTTAGAATTCAATCTCTCCGTATACCTAACACCTAGGAGGGGAACGCCCCTTTAAATCCACCCTGAACTTTGCGACGTTTGATCTGTCAGATTTTTCTTCAAAATCTAAATACGACCTAACTGTGTACTGGATGCTTTTTTGACAATCTTATTAATCAAATTAGGTGACATTTTGGACTCCCAGTTCAGTTAGTATTCTGAGATTCAAATCTGTTCCCTTTTCTACTTGCTACTTCCATCTTTAATTTTCTTTCAGATCTAAGAGTTCTGCTGATTAAGTTTCATAATTTTCTGACTTTTTAGAATCTGTGTGGACCATGTGACTTTCGCTTTTCGAAATAATGGAAATAAGAGTTGAATCTATATTGCCTTCTTCTGAAATAGAATCGAGAATTTGACAAAATTATTTACAAAGTAGACATTGACGAGAGCCAGAAACAGACATCATTTCTCAAATAATTATAACCAAAAAGACACATATATCTTTCAAAGTAGATACCAAAATTATCACAAAAAATGTAGTGCAGATTTCGTATAAAAAAGACACAAAAAATTTATAAATATTCTACTAAAGAATCAACAAATTCGTATGTTTTTTTCTAAAATGTCGATTCTGCGAAAACAGTTAACAACTTGCACGTGGAGAATATACAGGTTGTGTATTAAACTCTTAAATGGCAGCGTTGCAATGTAAACCAGTGGCCGTCGTTATCGCTCATCATCAGCAGAGGACTCATTTTCCATACAGCTGTCCCGCGGTCAACAGCGCAAACTGCAATTTTCAGTGTTCCTTCAGTAGTGTACTATATACAATACTTAAATACACATACTGTATACATCCTTTGTAAGTAGTATTCCTGGGTACATTGTAGTTCAATGGCTGGGTTTTGGTTTACTTTCTTGTAATCGCTAGTTCGCTACTGTCAGATAAATTCTTTTTAACTAGATATAGCCATTAATTATACTTTCTGAGACATTCGAGACGTTACAAATAATTTTTATTCGATATTATGAACATAAAGTAGTAATAAGATTTCTAAAAAAAAATTCAACATAACCATATTTTTTTCCAGACATAACTGGTAAGGCTGAAGTATATGATTTTTAACATTTAATAACTACCGAGTGCAACTTTAGTTTTGAAGATAATTGATTGAAATTTGGGATATCCTATATACATAATAAGCGGCACTTTTTGACATAAAAGTGATTTTCTTTCACTTCAGGTTTGGCCGGAAGTGACACTAACTTTCGATTTTGAAATAGAACACCCTGTATATTATTACATTTTTGAATTCTGCATAATTTTCTGAATCCAACGATACCAAATAAGTGACATTTCAAGCATCAATAATTTTTATTATAAAATTTTTAGTTTTCCATTTAAGTGTGCCATGATGGTTCCGATTTATTTTAAATGACCCGTGTAATGCTACAAAAATCGAAATCCCGTCAAAAATACTAAATTACGTGATTTACGAGCAAATAAAGTTCATCAAAATGGTTTTTTGGGGAAAAACTCAATTTTTTCAAATAGGACCATATTGGTACCGTAGTACCATTTATTAGTACTATTAATAAGGAATTTATTCATATGTCGTATTAAAATGTACGATAAATACAAACAAAATTACAGCTAAAAGAATATAAGAATATACAATTTTGTTCTAATTAAATGTTAAGAAGTAACTAACTGAGATGGCTTTGAAAACAATGAAATATTTAGCTTGTTAAACATTTGTTGGTTTACCGGTGTTTTTATTGTGTCTTTAAAAATTGTTTAAAATTTTTGTTAATTGTGTTCAAAATGCCGCAAATTTATACAAGAGATGAAAACGTGGACATGTTAATTATTTATGGGGAATGTAGAAAAAATGATGTTGCGGCTAGACACCTTTATGCCGAACGATATCCTGATAGAGAATATCCAGCGAGAAATTATATTAATCGTCTTGAAAATCAATTCCGAAGTGAGCCCAACAATGATCCCGAAGAAAATTTCATTCTTGACGAAGGAACGGAAATTAATGTTTTGGCTCGAGTAGAAGTTGATAAGACTGTTTCTTAAAGGCAAATTGGGTTCGAATTGGAAATCAGGCACCAAACAGTAAGCCGAATTTTGCACAAATACCACTATTTTAAATACCAATTGCACCAGCACTTGTACGAAAATGATTACGAACGTGGGATGGAATATTGCAATTGGATTTTGCAGAATAACGTGCAGCCAAACAATGATTTTTTGGGAATGATTTTATTTTCGGACGAGTCTAGGTTTACAAATTTGGGATTATTTAACCGACAAAATACAAAATATTAGTCACAAGAAAATCAAAATTTATTACGGGAGGGTAACTTTCAAGTGCGGTTCGGTTTCAATGTTTGGTTTGGAATAATCGGTAGTAGAATTATTGGTCCAATAATATTTGAAGGGCCCCTGACTGGTGCTAGATACTTGGGATTTCTGCAAAATTAAATTGAGGACAGTTTAGCTAAATTATCTTTCCATTTACGACAGGGAATGTATTTCCAACAAGATAGCGCTCCTCCCCATAATTCTAGGATAGTAATTGATTATCTTCAACGGAGATTCGGAGAAAACGTAATTTCGACGAATGGTCCTGTGAGGTGGCCTCAAAGGTCACCTAATTTAACATCCCTTGATTTCTTTGTTTGGGGTCATTTAAAAAACATTGTCTACGCAACCGCCGTTACAACCCGTGAGGACCTGGAGCTACGAGTAAGATGCACAATTAATAGCATAACGGCCCAGCAATTGGGGAACGTTCCTCGAGAAACAGATATGCTAGTTCACAAGTGCATTGACGTTAATGGACAGCATTTTGAACAACCGTTGTAATGTTTTGTGTTCATTTTTTGTATTCCAAAGCCCCCTTATGTATAACAAGGTAATTAGAACAAAATTGTATTTTTTTATTTTCTTTTAGCTGTAATTTTGTTTGTATTTATGGCGCATTTTAATACGACATATGAATAAATTCCTTATTAATAGTACTAATAAATGGTACTCCGGTACCAATATGGTTCCATTTGAAATAAATAAGTTTTTCCCCAAAACCATTTTGATGAACTTTATTTACTCATAAATCACGTAATCTAGTATTTTTGACGGGATTTAGATTTTTCTAGCATTACACGGGTTATTTAGAATAAATCGGTACACTTAAATGGAACACTAAAAATTATATAAAATATATTGACGTTTGAAATGTCACTTATTTGGTATCGTTAGATTCAGAAAATTATGCAGAATTCAAAAATGCAATAATATACAGTATGTTCCATTTAAAAATCGAAAGTTAGTGTCACTTCCGGCGAAACCGGAAGTGAAAATCACTTGTATGTCAAAAAGTGCTGCTTATTATGTAAATAAGATATCCCAAATTTCAATCAATTATCTTCAAAACTAAAAGAGAACAGGGGGTGTACCATGATCCTGTTACACCCGGTATAGAATGAAATGAAATATAACAACGCTGAATTTTTTTTTTTTGCTAATTATTACTTGTATTTAATAACTGATGATTTAAATCAAAATGCAGATACATTTTGATTTAAATCATTGATAACAGACAATTTTTTTCTTTTATCTCGTTTTTGTTTCTACGTAGTATTTCGTTAATTTTATCTTTCAAGTAAATCCAGAAAAGCAAGTTCATTGGGGTCAAATGGGGAATTATCACCGGCCATAATATAATTTTTCATTTAAAAAAAATTTCTAAATAGTTTCTGAAGTTTACAGAGGAATGGGATGGAGCACGTTCGTAAAATATTGGCCCCAAAATTTTGTTATTTAAAAGACCACACAAAATGTTGATGAGTCTCCGTCTTTGAAACTATTTTTTTTACGAGCCTGGAGTTTTTGGTGGCCCAGTGATTATTTTTCAGATTAGAAGCACTGCATGTAGAAAAACAAAATTTTCATTTAATGCTTGTGTTTTAAGTTTTTATACGGGTGGTATTTATGTTTAAGAACACTGTGTACTGACTCAGCAAAAATGTGAAATTCGATCGTGGCATTCTGTACAAGATGTCGTTGGATTCACTTCAAAATAAGACAATATATCTGGTTTTGTCAATTTCTGTATCTTCGACAAGAATAATTTTCTGTCTATTCCTTTCCCTGTTTTCAATAATTAACTCCGTTTCAACCAATGCATAATCCTAGAAAAAAATGTGATTAACTAGATACGATGAATTTTCTTCAGTAATGTCTTAAAACAGCTGCGCTCTTCATATTGTTTAATAAATAAATTTCAAGTAAATTTCGCGACTATTGTTTTAAATCACAAATCGTGGGATTCTTCACAAATCATAAAAAGCGTATTTAAATCAGAACACTTAAAGTTAGATAGCCCAAGTGATGTATGGTTTTGAAGGAAATTTAATTTTTCATCCAAACATGTAAAATTATACAGGGTATTCCATTTAAACAAACGTAAGTTTTATTTATATTTTTTTTGTTTTATGTCAACTGTTTTTCGAGTAAAAATTTAAATTCTTAAAAAAAAATGCATTAGATATGCATAGGAAGTTTAAATTTTTCAAGTTTAACAACACAAAGGATAATGTTCAAATAGGAGGAGTTTAGACTGAACATGGTGTAGAAATTAGCGTGTCTTACAGAGATTATTTAATTAAACCAATAAGCTCTGAGCGTGAGGTTCAAGGACTGGCCTTCAGCGGACTTTTTCGTATTTTCAAGAATCTAGTTGTATCAATTGTTGCATCGTAATATATGTTGTGTACGATTAATATAGTTAATAGTTATTAACGACACACGTTTGATTATGGCATCTTCAACGAAACGAATTTGATTTCCAAAACGAGGCAATGAGGCCAGTTCTGTGGCAATGAAAGAAGTTTCATAAAGCTATAATCAGACGACGTGTATTGTTCAATATTTTATCTCCGTCAATGAAAATAATAAGTTTCCATTTTATTATTATGTGCAAGATAAATTAACATAACAAATGTCAGAAAATTTTACGTACAATTTAAAATAAGTCAAATTATTTTCAGCTTTAACAAAGTGTGGTAATTTATATAAAGAATAAATGTTATTGTTATTGTTCAAATTAATAAGTTCTGCTTCAATTTATGCCATTCCTTGTTTTAGAAGAAAACAGTGTGGTAATGGATCATTATCGTCATCAAACGTCACTGCTTGTCACAAACGTCTAATCTAGGAGCTTGTTTTACTTGGCGTCTACTTGGTTGCTAAGGCTAGGTATTTAACGACAGCAAAACCACTGAAAGTTCACGTTTTTAAAGAAAAAGTATGTCTGAATCCAGTTTGGACGTCCCAAGCAATGTGGAGGAAGCAGCGCAAATTGTATTATCCAGTGTAATTTCAGAAAAATTATTACGTTAATTAATTACGTTTTTTGAAATAAAATGACTAGTTTATTTTATATTTGTTCTTATTCTTTTTGTGTAACTGGCGATGAAATGAACTTTTCGTAACCAGTTGCGGAAAATTTTACTTTTCACAACTGGCTGCGAAAAGTAAGTTTCAAAACTTCAGTTAGTTTTGAAGTGTCAATTTAAATATCAAAATTAGAAAAAATAATTTATTTAATAGCCTATAACAACCCGCCAATGATAAAAACAATAATGTAACATATATTTCTTAAAACAATACTAAAATGAGAACGTACGCAACATTTTAAATTTACCCCAGTAATAAATATTACTTACTAAATAATTGTCAAGCAGAAGTTTTTTAAAATAACAGTATGTTATATTTTTTTATAACAGTAAGTGAAATCTACTTATCTTAATCATTCATATCATGACATGTCATTATTTTATTAGACACATTTTCTCAATGGCCGTGAAAGAAACAGAAAGGATTTAATTACATTTTTGAAATGAAAAGTATTTACCGTAAGTAGAAATACTCAACGAAAATTGTAAAAGCCACAGACACGAAATACTTGACATAAAAGAGTATAGGGGTTCTAATGTTGCGTGTGAGACCGCGTGTCTGCCACGTGTCATTTACTACATCATCGTATGCATCTAATTGCATTTGATATAATCACGTGATAAAATTAATGCGCTACTTGAACGACACGTGGTTCTTTTTTCGTGTTGTCTAGTCTCTATGGTTTCGGGCCCTTTGCTTTAGCGTCTTCAGTAGTTTCTACTCATATTCTTAGATATGGTATCTAAGAATATGAGTAAATCATTTTCAAACAAACTGAATTTATACTATTAATTACATATTAAAATGTGCTTTAGTAAATGGTTCCTTAGGAAGTTATAGGCCTTTAATGATCAATTTTTTTTCAATTTTAAATCTTTCACGAATTGAAATTAGGTACAGCTCTACTGTTTAGTTCTACAAACACGATAGTACTTATTTTGTGCTCTTTGTAGAGGGTCACTTCGACTTGATATATTTTTTTCTGTTCATCACATTATGAATTTATTGATCACATATTCATATGTATTTTTACAAAAATAAAAGGTATAACTATTAAAAGTCAATAAATTTTTTCAAGAAATAATCATATTAAGTTTTAGTACGGATTAATAAGTAAGCAAATGCCATTTTTAGAATGTACAAGAACATTAAAATTAAGAAAGGTTATAGTATTATCGGCGAGTTTCATTCTCCGATTTGACGTTCGAGTTTTACTTTTCAAAAATTCCCTGGTCACAAAATTTACAAATATTGAAATGACTGATATGATTTCTGTTTATACTCAAAAACAGTTTTGTAGACGTGCTGCAGCAAGAAGGTACTTTGAGTCATATCCAAATCACAGACAACTTAATCACAAGACATTTTAAAGACTTTTTGACTAGTTATTTACGACTAAGGCGTCACGCTGGAGGTCGAAGACCCAAACTGTCATTTAGGAAGAAGACATTTTGGCTAGTATAGAAGAAAATCTAGAGATAAATGTGTGACATTTATCTAGGACTACTGATATAAAATGTTCAACAATATCAATATAAAATGCCAGAATTTGCAATTTGTCCGTTAGACTACAAACCAGTGTTTACGGAATAAGGTAAACGGGCATTCCATATTTTTAAGACACACTTTTTACAAACGAGGCGACCTTTTACCCATCGTGAAGTTTTTAATTGGAGAAATCATCACACTTGGGCACTAGATAATCCACAATTATCAGGTACCCAGCATTTTCAACATGAATTTTTGATACATGTTTTCAAGTACCTAATGCTATACAGATAAAACCACGAAGCGGCGAACGCGGCCATTAGTATGTTATGCACAATTTACGTTTGGCCGTTATCAGCGGAGGGAATGCACAGTCTCAAATCGGTATGCACGGTTCAGCACAGTGATGAAAGTAGAGTACCAAAGAGTCGATGTTAACTCCATCTACCAGTGTCAATAGCAATGTAATAAATTGGAAAAATACTACGACGAAATGATATTTATTACTCGTAATAAAGGTACAAAAAAAATAAAATACCAAAGAATTTCAACAGAGAGGGTAACATTAATTTACAACTAGTAATAAATACTAAATACCTAAATAAGAATCATAAATTATTAGTAATGATCGCTTTGTCACAGCATTTTTTTCAATTTTTTATATTACGATCGACACTGGCAGATGGAGTTACAATCGACTCGTTGGTACTCTACTTTCACGTTGTCGTAGCGTATACCTACTTCGCACTGAAGAAGGCAAAAACCGAAAATCGGTCTAAGAATGAAGTATTTCCATTTATTTGGTATAAATCTTTTACTAGTGGACAATCGCATTTAAAATTTATCACTTCTCTTTTTGTGATACAAATTTATAAAATATCGAGAAATGTGTGGCAACTTCATTTAATCTCCAATTAAATAAAGTGAGAGGATTATGACTTCATACTTTATTTAGGTATTATTTTTAGTATCTAATACTATTTGTAAAAACAAAGCTGTTGCTTTATATTATTTATCCTAATGGTAACGCCAATGTCTAATGGGAAATATATTTTTTTAAACTAATTGATAAACTTGAAAATAAATTACAATACACAACAGGACAATATGAAGGCAGGCTTTTAAACTGTAACATTAAATAAAAGAAAGAAACAGAACGCTTCCAGAACAAGAGAGACTATTGCTCAAACCTCAGGACATAAGAGCATAAAGTCAAAAATAAAATGTCAATACATACACGTTAGAAGAATGTCTGGATCATTTGAGTAGGTTATGATATACATTCCGACCGTCCCGTTAATAAAGCACAATCGGGACTACTAAAAGACACCCTCTACACAATTTTGGACTGAAAGTGAATTCCCTTGGCCAGCTAGACATCCTGTATATAAACATATGTACAGACCCATTGTAGGTTAACATAATCCGCTTAGGACTAAAGAGAAATAATCTGTATTTGAGTACCCTTAGGAAAACTGTACAGGACAGGATATCGATAGGATTTCTATATTTGGTGCTTTATGGAAAAATAATATCGTCTCTGGCCATCCATTGTTTAACCATTGTGAACAACCATGAGATTTCTGTAGTTAAATGTTCATAGGAAAATAACATCCTGTCGAGGTATTCAAAATTAATGAGTTGTGATATCCACAAAAGTATAATTTTAATATCAAAGTATTTTTGATGCAAACTATATGTAACAACTGTGCTTTTAAAATATAACGGGTATAAAAATGTTCCAGGCAGGCCGCCTGAAACATTGTAACTCTGACGTATTGTTATTACATTACACAATACATTGTGTAATAATAACAATACGTCAGAGTTGACCGATCGCCTTCAGGTAGAAATACATTTGCATCAATGTGCTTGCAAGGCTGGTCATCTACGTATGCTATTTTCGTTTTTTGTGATAGTGGTGATTTAGTGATGATTTCCCTATCTGGAGGATGTTATTTTTTATACATTTAATATGTATGCACCCGATATTTTTGTACAAATTATACTTTTTTATGCATGCGATATTTTGCGACTAGTTTAATTTGGTATTTTTGTCAATAGGTCCGTTACCTACAAGAAATGGGATATTTGTCGTATGGCGTTCTACTTCGTCGAAGAACCGCTCTTCCATTCTGAAACCTAACTACATACACAATAAAAAAACATTTTAGTACTTTTGTCTCTAGATTGGTCAAATCTGATACCGTGCTATTGTATGAATTAATTTTGACATTAACAAAGTTTAATTACTGCACCACGCATCAATTTTTATTCTTCGATAATGTTTAATTGAATTATTTAAATTTATAAAATAAATTATTGTTTGGTATGGGTGTTAAGCTAAAGTTTTTAGTTCGTGGTTTTGTAATGTCACTATTTATTAGAAAAGTACTTTCTACTAATGTAATATATTATACACTAGCTAATAATAGCTCAGTTATAAAAGGACATTCGGGCATTGTTGATATGCTTAATATTTTATTACAAAATTTTATATAAATATATAATCCTCGAAATAATTAAATAGCTGATTTAGGATGTTGTATAATAACGGTTAGCCATTTACGAAATTAAATTCTGCAATGCAGTTTAGATGTTAAGTAAATGCTTAATGTCCATATAAAAGTTAGCTGGAGAGTAAATAAGCGTTTGACATAACAAATCACAGGTTGGTGAGTGGCTGAACAATTAAATATTTGAGTAGATGTTGCAAGTCGGGTCAAGCAGCGGGTTAATAATTGAACTGCGTGGCTTTTAACACAGCGAACGCCTCTTCTTTTATTCAGTACCTTAGCTTCTATAAACGAGGACTTGACACCTGGCCGTTGGATTGATTATAAAACCACGGGGGACGGTCGCATTGCATACCACTCATCATCCTCACCTAGACGACAACAACTTTACATCATCAAATACTCTCCTGGATACTCCAACCTATCTGCATGTAGAGTTGATACATGGAAAGTAGTTAAATTGTTAATATTGTTATTTCAATAACAGTGTTTTCCTTACCTAAACCAAAAAACCGCTGCCAATTACTTGGGGATCAGAACTTCCTCACCGTAGTAAAACTCGACGTGTGGTGGAATTTATAATAAAAGTAATTTTTGACGTTTCAAAAAAAATCACATTTTTTAACGTTTCAAAAAAGTCACATTTTGACGTTTCAAAAAAGTCACTTTGACGTTTTAAAAAAGTCAAAATTTTTTGACGTTTCAAATAAGTCACATTTTTTGACATTTCAAAAAAAGTCACATTTTGACGTTTCAAAAAAGTCACATTGGTGGAATATTACTAATATTTTTTTTTAGACATTGGGACCGACATTGCTCAACAACGAACTCAATCTCTTCCTTGACCTCTAGAATGTGTGTACAAAATTTGAAAGCTTTATCTCAAAAACTGTAGCTGCTATCGCGAACCAGACAGACACACAGACAGAAATTTTTTTCTGTGTGAAATTTTGTGTATCGTCATAATTCGTCGAGATTCATCCAGAAAAATGCAATAAAAACTTTCAAAATTTTTTTCACGAATACATAACCCTCACTTTGAGGGGGTGAGGAAGTAATAAGATTAACTGAAGTTTTAACTGGTGTCAAGTCATACTCATAACTACGTATAATATTCAGCCAATGTCATTTCGAAAAACATCTCTGATATGTCAAGTAATCCAAAATAACATTAACGATTTTACAACAATGTAACGTTTGAAATCATATAGGAGTTATATTTGAAGAAATAGATAAAACAAAAAACAGTTTTAAAATATTTAAATTTGAAGTACTACAAGGCACGGTTCTAGAAGAACCTTTGCACTTTAATTTTCATCATATACATACATAAACGGTCAATTGTTGACAGAATCTTGAGGTAATACTTATCTTCGCTGACGAAATTGTGATATACTTGTTGTACAAACTTGGAATGATCTAAAACAAAAAGTATACAAAGATTTATTAAAGTAAAAAAATGCATTGATTGAAGTAAAATAAATCTCAAAAAAAATCATACTTTTTGAATACACAAACACAATACACAGTAAATATGTAAAATATTTCTGTATAAAAACATTTTGTATAAAACATAAATATACAAATTATTATGTTACCTATACTATCATGAAAGTAAGGTTACCAAATTAGGTCACACAAAATCGTAAACCATACATACAGGGTGTTTCAGGTATGCGGTCATTAATTTCTAGGAGTGATTTTACATAAAGAAATATGAAAAAAGTTCATATAAACATGGGTCTGAAAATCCCTCCTAAGGGCGCTGCGGGCCTCTGAAGGGGGGCACCCAAAATTGACATTTTATTTAATATCTCAGGAACCCTTTGAGCTACATTGACTAGTTTTTACACGTGATTCAATATCAATAAAGATCATTATCTGATGTTATTCACCAAGGATAAATTCAGTCAGGGTTGCACAAAATTGGAAAGGGGTGACTTACTTCCCCACCCAATTTTTTTAATGTGAATTTTTTGTGAATATCTCATCGGAATATGATGTCTTGGTTATAAATACGCCGTAGGACCAATCAGTTTCCAGACATTTGAACATAAAGAAACCTAGGATTCAAAAATAAGGATAATGATTTCTCGCTCTTCTGCATAATTTAATAAGAATAAAAACCGTAGGCTGTCAATTTTTTAAAATAACAAATCTGTATTACGTGAAAATTCCTTTATGTTCAAATTTCTGAAAACTGGTTGGTCCTACGGCGTTACAACAAGAAAACCTTTTTTTGTGTATTTAAATAAAATGTCAATTTTGGGTGCTCCCTTCAGAGGCCCGCAGCGCCCTTAGGAGGGATTTTCGGACCCATGTTTATATGAACTTTTTTTTCATATTTTTTTATGTAGAATCACCCCTAGAAATTAATGACCGCATATCTGAAACACGCTGTATAATATATATTTTGATAAAAACATATTTTTTATATTATAACAAAATATCAAACAAACTACCTCTACTAGGTGTAAATAATTTAAAATAAAGATTCCACTAACTGAAAGGAAAAATCAATAGGCCTAAGAGGAAGACGATTCAGAACGACTTCATGCTTTATTTTGGGTTTTTTTGAACATGGAGTATCATTTTTCGTGCCTCTCCCAACTCATTGTAAAATTGCATTTACGACGAGACTTGCTTAATTAAAACGAATGTTACTCTTTACTCTGTGTACTCTGTTTCTTTCAAACTATAGGCACCCAACCAATAAACTGTATCGATTACGAAATGATCTGCAAAACAAGTTATAATATTACCTGTATGAACGTCATAATTAGGTACTACCTACTACTAAATATTAGAATATTCTACACTAACATTAGAAATTACATTATATAGATCTCATCTGAGAAGTACCGAAGTAAACTAGACGAAAATAATAAGGATTTGTCTGGATAAACGTGTGAAACTTAGGTTATGTTGTACCATAATATTGGAGCATGGGACCCAAGCGATACTTTAAGACAGTGGTTTTTAACCTTTTATTAGTCGCGCCCTCCTAAATAAATTTAAATATTTTCTAATAACATAATAAATATTAAGATTTAGTTTAAAATGGTGATGTTATTTACTGATTATAATGACAAAAAGAAAATCAGAAAACAGGCATTAACTTTAAGTGTATTTAATGAGACTTTATTATTGAACGTTGAACACTCTCCGATTGCCCACAATTTAGTACGTAGTACGTCTCTACAATCTACAGTGCATTATACTGCAGAATTTGGATTACTAATACAAAACAATACATGTTTAAAATAAAGTAAAATAAACATCAAACAATTGTTTTAAAATATTTCACACTTTAAAAAATTAAAAGCGTTCTATAAAAATTTTGCATTACATTATGAGAGCAGTAGATATAGGTTACACAAGGCCTCTGAAGGTGACTTAAATACCGGTAGGGCGCTTGAAAAATTTTATTGTAATTTTTAAAAACTCACGAATTGTGATTTGGTGCTCCATCACTTATTATAAATTGGTCTAAGCTCATCTGAAAGTTGGTAGGAGGGGAAATGACACACTAAAGATAAGGATGCACACTGCACAATAATAAAATAAAAGAAGAAACCACTGTAAAAGGTAAGACATATAAAGGGGGTGAAACAGAGAGGAGCTTATGTAAAGGTAAAATACTGGTTATTATCTGCTCCTGTTTTGTAGTTCGCCCTGTTATTTACGTCATGACATCCAAATTCTCTAAGTCTAATTGTAACTTATATTTCCTACGCACCAATATCGATTTTGAAAAATGTTTGCTTCTCATTTTTTTTTACAGTTAATAATTTATCGTTTTATTGATATCCAACAATACAACGAAAAATATATATACCTTTTTTATATGTGTATTTGCAAACAGATGAGTTACAGAAAATTCTCGGAAATTTGAAGAAACTAATTTAACTTGTTTAATATAATAAAATGTAAATTAGTAATATTTCCTTATCCATACCTCAAATAATATATTCTAACCTTCAAATGTTAATCAAATATTTGTTTACATTTTGCTTGCTGTTCAATTGAATAGCTAACAAATAAATATGTAGGTACCAGGTGATATGTATATTTTATTAATTTGTATATCTCTATGTTTAATCTCTAAAGTTTACATTTTTATCCAATGTAAAATACTTCATTTTAAAATACAAGTTTAAGTCGCCATGTAATCTACTACCAATACCGTAATTTAGTTTATAATGGATAAACTGATTTGATCTTTAATTAATATTACCAAAACCAACTTCTTCAACTAATATAATGTTGATTTATGTATTGTACTTATATACTTGTTTAATATGAAGCATTGTTGGAAACTTGAAATTCTAAAGAACGCATTTTCCCATGGTATTTCATATAGAAATCGTCCAATAGAGATGAACTTTAGTTGGTCTGTGCGAAGTCAACGTCTGCTGGGAGTCAGTAGAAAGTCTCGCGACTCCCCAAAGTGCCACAGGATCAAAGGGACTTCCCCCATATATTTATTTTATTGTCATGTACACATGCACTTGTGTTAAGATTGCTGAACACTGTTTCGTGTAAAATAGACATATGGGGGAACGTTTCTTCTTCCTATAAAATTAATAACTTACTGCTACCTACCCGCTTTTGGAAATTTTATGTTGATTGAGATAGTTTTCGTTCTTAAAAGAATCAAATTGGAAACGAATTTTCCTGTTTTATTATGTCATTTATTTTACAACCAGTGATATAAATGATAGTTAGATTACAGTAACGGATTTTCATTTAGGATATTCATTAAATTCTTGTTTTTAGGGTAAGTATAAAAATCTAAATTTTATTTATTTGTTTATACGAAAAAGGAAAAGAAGAAGAAAATGTAATGAACCGGAAATTGTAATAATTATTCAGCAATTTTTATTTTACTAATATTAAAATTATTAAAATAAAGCTCATAACTTTTATTTTTTCCGTCTTGAATCTTTTTGTTTATATTTAGCAACAACATTTTAAAGTTTATTGGTTCGTACAAAAAAATACAAAAATCAGTCGGATGGTTGGCAGAGCAAATGCAAGAGGCGGTCGTTCTAGGTTTTCTCCGTCTGCTTAGGGCATATGATTCTGGAATGTATAGCCACTAACCTTGCGGGATGTGTGGGGAGGTTGCAGTTAATTTGCTAGCGTGTTTCTCATGAGATTCGGAGGGTTACACCAAAAAATATTAATAATGGTAATAATTTATATGATCTTCAAGTGCTCTAAGACCAGATGGTCGTCCTAATAATCGATATACTTGGAGGAATAAAGCCTACGTTGCTCTCAAAATTTAGGCTATTAATGTTGGGACCAAAATTGTCGAATAGGAAAAAAATTACAAAGTTTTACTGCTTGGGGATTATACGCGTCAAGTGAATAATTTACGAAATCAAAAAAGTTCTATAGTAGAAAGTGGTCACTTCACCTCTCAAAAAGCATCCTAAACGCATCCTGTCGTAGTTATAGGCGTTTTTCTCAGAAACCGTTCGTCTCACAAAAAATTTTGTACTTACAAAAAAAATATTCTGTATAAAATTTCAGTTCAGTTCAGTTCTATTACTAAAGCCGATAAATGCAATGGATTTTGAGCAATTACCGATTAACATGAGAGGTATCTTTGAGCTTAGACTAATAAAGTGATTGTGTAGTCATAATACAAAGGTATTGAATATTATCTGACAATTTCTCTTAATATTAATTTTTAAGAGAGGTAAGTATCATACAAGATGTTTTAAAATATTCCAACACCCTTAAAACAGCTTTCCAGAGATACCCAGGTGACTTATTTTACTTCATTACATATATCTAATACGTATAAAAAAATCCTTCACATTTTTAACCTGGTACTTGAAAAGGAAATTTTCGGTTGAATAAAAATGTGTTCAAATCAAAATATTCACGTCTGTAAATTTACCTGTGTAGACCCTTTCACATTCATATCAATAACAGAGAGGGGCGTCCTTATGCATTGTCGAGGCGACGGAGGCGACACTGCACTGGCTACAATCACCACTAGTCAGTACGGTTTCGCCACTTCAAACGCATAGTTTGACGGGAAATTAAAAAAGAATAAGGCCTCCTGGGGAAACACTTAAAAAAAACGCCACTACCTTAAGGATGGTGTGGAATTAAGCTCCAACTTTAAAAGGCGCCATAGTGCAAAAAAGATTAAAGCAATGCAAGAAAGTCCCAGAATCATAGGTTTTATCAAATATTACGCTTTATTATTTTTGTCATGTTTATTACGATCGTAAATTCACGTTTCATCATGATAATACAAAACGCGAGTCGAGTTTTATGTAACCCCTTCTTCAATCGCTCATTGTTCGAAATCCATTGCATTTATTGACTCCAGAATAGAATTTTATAAGGAATGTTTTCTGTGAGTATAAAATTTTTTTGTGGGGCCAACGGTTTCTGAGAAAAACGTCGAAAACTACGACAATGTGCGTTTGGGGTGGGTTTTGAGGGTGATGCGACTACTTTCTATTTGGGAACTTTTTTGATTTTGAAAACTATCTACTTGACGCGTATAATCCCCGAGCGGCAAAACTTCATAATTTTTTTTCCTATTTATGCTAATATTAATGGACTAATTGAAGACCACACCACACACCGGCCGCGGCCTGCCAAAAATCTGCCAAGTAGCTGCCAAACCAAATACAAAAGGCGGCCATTCTAGGTTCTTTCCGTCTGCTTAGGGCACATGATCCTGGAATCTACAGTTACTAACACTGCGGGATGTGGAGAGTGGTTGTAGTTAATTTGCTGACGCGACTCTCATATGAAATCAGAGTCATGGGAGGATTGTCCAGTCTTGGGAAAAAAAAAAAAAACAGTAATACAGTAGGACAACAACGTTTCACTAATAACTAAAATTTAAAACTGAAATCGAACAAAGTACAAGGCCATTTTGGAGGAGTTATTTAATTTAAAAAAAGCCGAACACTGAACACGAATTTTTTAGGTCGAACACCGGACATCTGAACGAATTTCTTGACCATGTAAGAGTTATTGAATAGAGTTATATAATAATTATACAAGAAGGTCTCTAGCCAGGCAGCCTGTGTAGCTAACACCCCTAAGGCCATCCAAATGGAAAACAAGAATTTATTTTTGTTTTCAACTTGATTGATATTTATTTCATATATTTTGTATTTCCTATTTCTTGTTAATTTGTGACTTTTTGTAATCCCTGGAGTACTAAAAAATACCGAAGGATCCAACGAAAAAGAGTAGGTTATTTTGTGATTTCATAATTTATAATCATAATACGCTGAACTCAAAAAAATTTTAAGTAGTCCGTCGGTAATACCAACGTGTAAGTAAATCACAGTCTATTAATGGATTTTATTTATACATTCGGATACGGTTGCATTTATGGCAATAAGGCGTGACAAAAAAATTATAAAACTGGCGTAACAAGGCGGTAAATGAACCCGAAACTGAACCCCAATATTGCTGCATCTCTAGTTATTATTTGTTGTTAAAATAAATGCAGCATTTCAATTCATATCATTACCATAAAATATTTTATCGTATCATTGAAAATTAAGGTTCCTTTAAGTTAAATCTTTATTGATAATTATTAATATATAGTAATTAACATTACAACTTCACAATAACTTAGTAGCACATAATACGTTACAATATATAATACGTTAGTTACTATATCATAATACCCTAGATACGAATTTTATTTTATAGCTATTATTTATGAACATTGACGTGAATATTTTGACAGTTTTCAGATTTGATAGATACACCTGATACACTAGTATTGTCCAAAATGATGGGCATGTCCACTGAATCTTGTCTTGCAACATTCTTCTTCAGTTCAATGGTCTTTTATGTACATGATACAGTATTTACAGAAACATCTCCAATTTGAATTTTTCGCGCAAGGAAACCTTCTTACTCAACTTATCTTCTAAATACCCTCTTGCAACATTGCTCGATTCCCAACCACCATGTTTTTGTAAATCTAATATGTCTCCATCAGCATTAACAAGAAAAGTTGCTGAAGATCTTCTAATACAATGACCATATACATAGTTGGATTTTCAAGTTTGAGATACATAGCAATTTTCTCTGGTATTTTATAAAAGAAGTGGATACCACAAGGCTGAACGGTGCATTTTCCGTTTCTATATGATACGAACAGTCTGCTATGCGGAGTATGAGTTGGACGTAATGCTATGTATTTTTTAAATAAAGCCACAGAATTAACGTCTCCGTCAGATATCACCGCAAAAAATCATTTCTTGTGGGTTTTTGAGTCAGGAATTGTGATTACTAGCTTGCTCTCTAGAATTTCAAAATTTTCCATGGACAGTTTCGTTAATTTATTGGTTCTACAAGCTCCGCCAATTCCAATTAAAAACGCTATTTTCATCATTAAAAATGTCTCGTCTGGGGCAGTACAAACAAATTCACTAACCTGCTCTTTGTTGTTTTTAGCTCTATTTCCCACATTTTTTTTCTTAACGAATCATATCAAAGCGCCATACTTGTCGATTTCCACTCTTTCCTTCAACTCCAAACAAGCTCGTAACATAGAATATTTAGGCCACAAAGATGACGGGGAGTATTGATTTGAGAGTTTCACAAAATAACCAAGTATTACCGTTTTTCCAGCACCTTGAACCTGTTCTCTATCTCGCCACTCACAAAACTGAAGATATTCTTTTTCGTAAAGGATTTTTTATTTATCCGGAAGCAAATCTAATCTTACAGCAGCAAGTATATTTTCAGGAATATCTTCCATGATTTCGCCAAAGTTTGTCGTAATTAAGACTATCTTAATTTTGTGGCACGCTAAAATGACAACCAAAGTTTTTGATTTTTCCACATCATCCTTGTCAATGATACGATAAAGCTTTGAATGTAACTCGATTATTCTGTGACTTAAACCATCTCGCAAAGTCCTCGATTATTATAAATCACATAATAATCTTGTTACATTAATAGCTATAATTTAGATAATAAGTTGCCTTGTTTTTTTGAAATACAGTGGCGGCAGACTAACTGGAAACGACAGCAAATAATAATTCAATATTTTTCTTATTCTGAAATTAATGAAAGAAAATTCACGTACTATTTTATTGTTAAATGTTATTATTCTGACGGTATACGTTTCATTTGGTGCCCACCAAATAAAGAGTTTGATCTTCACTTTAAAATAAAAACCGTAAAATTTGGAGGTGGTTCTATCATGGTATGGGGCTGCTTTTCTTAGAATGGTGTTCGCCCGCTTTACAGAATAAATGGTACTATGGATCAGTATGAATACATCAGTATACTGAAAAATGTCATGCAACCCTATGCAAAAGGACATGATCCTAAGCATTCTGCTAGAAATGTAACTGCTTGGCTTCAAGATGATCATGTGGAAGTTTTACAGTGGCTTTCTTGTAGCACAGACCTTAACCACATAGCAAATCTCTGGATAATAGTTAAAAATCAAGTAGGGATGGAAAGTTTTCAAAATTTTTACGAATTATTTGACGGCAAGCATAGGCAGATATTCCAGTTGAGATATTTAAACGTTTGGTAGAGTATTCCTAGAAGATGTTTGAAAGTCATTGAACCAATAGGTATCCAACTAAGTATTAATCATTAGATTTAGGGAAAATGTATTTGTTGTTAGAAAATTTATAATGTTAATATTACGCTTCCAACACTGACCTGGTTTTCCACGAAACATCATATACTGCACTTCACGCACGTTTCGCCAACCAAGTTGGCATCATTTGGAAATGATTAAAACTAACCTTATGCTAACAATCTACCTTATTTATACTTAAACTATTGTCACGGTTCTGTGAACCGTGACCCACTAGCCAA
Source organism: Rhamnusium bicolor (assembly GCA_029963845.1). Lineage (NCBI taxonomy): Eukaryota > Metazoa > Arthropoda > Insecta > Coleoptera > Cerambycidae > Rhamnusium > Rhamnusium bicolor. The sequence continues at coordinate 44,100 of JANEYF010000078.1, forward strand.
TAAATCTGGCTACCTGGAATTGGACCTCTGTCACTATTCACACTATTTTTACACTTTGTGATTTCCAAGCTTTCAAATGCATCCAGCTGTCAAGTATTTGTTACATTCCTAATTAATCTTAAATTGCTAATATCTATTTTATGGTTGTTCTCAAACGCATGTTGGACAACACTAGACTTATCTGTTCTACCATATTTGAGATGGGCCATATCCTCTTTGAATTCAGTTTGAATTGATAGTCTAGTTTGTCCAACATACTTTCGATTACAGTTCTTTCAGCTAATTTCGTAAATCCCCGAGTTTTCGTTTGTTTCAATTTTGTCTTTTGGATTGCTTAAAAGTTGTAGTTTATTTCCAGATGATTGAACCACTGTCATACCTATATCTTTAAAAATATGATCAATACCACTGGTGATTCAAGGATCAAATGGAATTGATACAAATTTCAGATTTTCTCTTTCATTTTGAAAAGTCGAGGAATTGCAAAGTGACTTTAAATTTTCGTTTACTAATTTTTTTATCAATTAAACTTACAGAATATCCATTACTAGCAGTTACATTCTTAATCAATGCCTTTTCTGTTTTAAACCTCTCCTTATTAAGGGGGAAGCTTAATAGACGATGGACTAGAAAATTAAAACTCGCCATTTTGTGTTGAGCGCAATGGTGAGAGTCTTTAGGGATATATCTTAGTGTACTGGTATCTTTTCTGTATATGACAAATTCTAACTTATTTTCACTATTTCTAATTATTAATACATCTGAAAATGGTAGTTGTCCATAGTTTTCAATTTCATATGTGAATTTAACTGACGCTAAACGACTGTTTAATTAAGAAAAAAAGTTGTCAATATCAGCTACTTTTGTGTCAAATACTGCAAAAATATCATCCACATATCAGCAATTTATCGTCCACCTTCAAGCGACATTAATATTTTTACAAATGATTTAGAAAACATTCTTAAAAAATATAATAAAAACTCAGATATAAAACTTTTAGTAGGAGATATAAATATAAATATACTGGAAAAAAAAGTAGAAACGCAAAACTACGTGAATTTACTGAGTGAAACGGGATTGTTTCCACAAATTAATAAACCAACAAGAGTAGAAAATGAATCATGTTCATGTATAGATCACATATTTTTGATTTTAATGAAGAGGCACTCCGTAGTTTGCCGATTATTTTAAAGACAGCCATCACAGATCATTATGCAACAATTTTGAGTTTGGTAGAAAATAAAAAAATAAGTAAAAAAAATAGAGTTTAACAGTTACAATCAGTATGAAAAAGTCCAATTGACCCTCTACAACACATTATTAACTTAATATTTCAAAGTGGTAAATTCCCAGACAGTCTAAAAAAGGAGTAAAATTAAACCAATTTATAAATCTGGTGATGTACTTGACGTAACAAATTACCGTCGTATTTCTCTTATCAGTAACGTTGCTAAAATAATAGAAAAATGCCTAAAAATCAGACTTCTAGATCACCTATAGAAATATAACATTATCATGCCAACCCAATTTGGATTTAGAGAAAATTTTTCCACAACAGACGCTACTTATTATTTAACACATGATATTCATGGTGCCTTAAACTGTGGTCAGAGACCTTTGGTAGTCTTTCTTGACCTTGCAAAGGCTTTTGATACAGTATCTCACCCTAAATTACTGGAAAAGCTTAACAGCTATGGCATTTGAGGTATAAGTAATGAGTTATTTAAGAATTATTTGTCAAATAGATATCAAATTGTAACAAATAATGATAAAATTAGTGAGGAAAAACTGATTAAATACGGAATTCCTCAAGGAACAGTAATAGGACCCATTCTATTTCAAATACATATAAACGAAATGCTAAAATTAAAAATTCCTGGAAAATTCATTGCATATGCTGACGACACAGCTTTATTTTTCTCTGGTTCAAATTCGAATGAAGTTACAAAGAAGGCAGAGATAGGCTTACATTTAGTAAAAAAATGGCTTAACTTAAATTTATTAACTCTAAATAAAAGTAAAACTAAATTTTTAACATTTTCTTTAAATACAACGAATAGAGCCAATATAAGGAAGCTCATTTATCATGAATGTCATAATATAGATAATTGTAACTGCACTGACTTCATAGAATCGGTAGAACACATAAAATATTTAGGGTTGTACATCGATGAGTATTTGAAATGGGATGTGCATGTTGAAAAAATAACCGCTAAGCTGAGAACACTACTTCATAAATTTTACAGGCTTAAACACATACTAAATTTAAAAAGTATTGTGAATATATACAAGTCTCTAGTTAAAACAATTATTAATTATGGAATTGAGCTTTGGGGGGGGGGGTACATATAAAACTAATTTAAATAGTCTGGAAACTGTTCAAAAATATATAATCAAAATAATATTTAAAAAGCCAAAATTATATCCTACTTGCTTACTTTTTATGGAATCAAATTTATTAGATATCGCAGGGTTATATATAATATCTGTACTCGGATTTATAAAAAAAAAATAGTAAAATTAAAAATATACTCTATCATAGTTATAACACTCGATCAGTAACAAATGAAAATTGCACAATTCCAAAACCAAACAATACACTATTTCTAAAATTTATAGATAATACTGGCATTAAATTATTTAACCTACTACCAAATACTATTAAGCAAAACCAAAATTTAAAATAAATATAGAAAACAAATTTCAATATACGTATGTCAAAATATAGATTTATTTAAAAAGGTTTTAAAGTAGTATTTTTCTATATTATTGTTATCTCTCCTCCTTTATTGAACTTAAAAGTAGTGGAACAGCATATTACTTAACTCAATTATTATCCATGTAGGATTGTTTGAAGGTAACTATTAAAAGAAGAAAAAAATAAATAAATAGAATAAAATATACAAATATGTAAATTCAATAGTTGCACACAACAAGTTCTCTATGAGCTTAGGTGCGTTATTCACTTTCTTTGTAAAATCTTTGTATATATATATATTTTCCAAAATAAACATTTTTTTTTTTTTTTTTCGGTTTCCCGATGTCGGTCAGTCCTCCCGTGGCCTCCGACGCCTCACGGGAGTCGCGCCGGCGGATCAACTACAGCCACTCCCCACATCCCGCAGGGTTAGTGACTGTAGATACCAGAATCGTGTGCCCTAAGCAGACGGAGAGAACCCTGAATGACCGCCTTCTGCATTTGACCTGCCAGCCACTCGGCTGGTTTTTGGCAGGCCGGTATGATCTTCAGTTCCGAGAGCAGCGTAGGCTTTATCCCTCCGAGTACACCGATTATAAGGACGACCATCTTTACCGAGTAGCCTGGGTACAGCACTTGGAGCTCGTACCGGAGATCTCGATATTTAGTCCGTTTCTCCTCCTCCTTCAAGGTGATGTTTTTCTCCGCAGGTGCCGAGAACTCGATGACATACATCACCTTGAGTTGATGGTCGAGGAGGACTATGTCAGGCTTGTTGGCTTGGATTAGCCTGACAGTCGGGAACGAGTAGTTCCAGTAAATCCGGCATTTCTCGTTCTCGACAACGGACTCAATATCTCCGGGGACGTAAGGCAGCACTGGTGTCTGGTCTACTCCGTACGAGTGCCTTAGATGGTAGTATAGCACTCGTAACGCCGCGTTATGCCGGTGGATGTAGGCCGAAATCGCATATATAGAGCATGCAGATAGTAAGTGCATGAGCGATTCCGGCGCCTGATGGCAGGTCCTGCAGTTGATATCAGGAACCTCTACACGCCACACGCGGCTACGGTAGACCAAGGTGTTGATAACACCATCTTGACAGGCCATAATGAATCCCTCGGTCTCCGACTTAAGCCCTGCTGACCTTAGAAAGGCGAAGGTCAGCCTGGTCGATAAACCCAGTGTTTCTATGTTCTTATAGAAGACACCATGCTGGGGTTTATCGACGTGCTGCCGAAACAGTTTCTCCTGTTCGGCAGCTCTAATTCGGACTTTCAGACGATTTGGCTGAAGTTCGGTGACTGACTCAACATCAGCACCTCGCCGGCCTCCTCGCCTGATGTCAAATGCGAGACCGAGTTCATCTGCGGCTCTTTTTGCTGCCTTGAACAATCCTGCTCCCACTCCTACAGTTTCGTGATGTTTTACGAACCGCAAGAGGGGATCTGAGCTTCTGAGTATGTTACATGCCATACTCAGTACTACTCTGCCATGCGTACACTCCAAGCTCAAGAGTCCTCGGCCCCCCCGTTGACGTGGGAGGTACACACGAGGAACGGACGATCTAGGATGAATACTTCTGTGAATATTCATCATCTTGCGGGTATCCCTATCTAATTGGCGCAGCTCATCTACCCTCCACTTTACTACTCCGAAGGAGTAGAGCAGAATCGGAACGGCAAGCATATTGGTTGCAGACACCTTATTCTTCCCCGAAAGTTCGGAAGACCAAATCTTTCGGAGGCGGTGTCTGTACTTGCCGCGGAGAGAATCTTTTATTTGTGATACATCCTGGATGTGCCTTTGTTGCACACCCAGATATGTATAGGTCTCTCCGGCATCCAGATGTCTTAGGATGCTTCCGTCTGCGAGCTGCGCATCTTCAGGGAATTCCCCGCATCGTCCTCTCTTGAGGTGGACGACTGCACATTTATCCAACCCGAACTCCATACCAATTGCCCGCGTATATTCTTCGACCACCCTAAGAGCGTTTTGTAGTTCGCGCTCTCCGGAGGCATAAAGTTTAAGGTCATCCATATAAAATAGATGGGTGACCTTATGCCTCCGGTCGCTGGGTGGCCCACATTGATATCCGCGGGTTTGGCAGAGCCCAACAGACAACGGCAGCAGTGAGATGCAGAAGAGGAGAGGACTCAGGGAGTCACCCTGGAAAACTCCTCTCCTAAATGCCACCTGCTCTGTCGTGACCCGCTGTGCACCTGATGTTATGGTGAAGCGGGTCTTCCAGAGCGGCAGCAGTTGTTCTATGCATCTCACTAGTGGTGCTGGTACCGCAAGACATTCGAGCAAGTACAACAATAGCTCATGTGATGTTGTATCAAATGCCTTGCGGTAATCAATCCAGGCCATCGATAGATTCCGCTTGTATTGCACAGAATCCTGTGTAATACAGCGGTCTATCAGCAGGCTGTCCTTGCAACCTGCCATGCCCTTCTTGGCACCACGCTGTTCGTGTATCTGCTGGAAGACCGGATCAACAGACCTCAGTGTCCTAGCATACAAGATACGTGTAAATATCTTGTAGCAGGAGTTAAGGCAAGTGATCGGCCTATAATTCCTCGGGTCGGAAAGATCCCCCTTTTTGGGGATTAGCACAGTACGTCCCTCGACGAACCAGTCCGGAATCTGCTGCCCCTCGTTCAACCATGAGTTGAAAACTCGCGCCAGACGGCGGTGAGTGGAAGGAAATTTCTTCCACCACCAGTTGTTAATGCCGTCTGAGCCCGGGGCAGCGAAGTTCTTGGTACCAACAAGTGCTTGTTGGACTTCCTCCGTACTGATTGCCGGGCACACTTCTTCTGGCTCTTCAAGATGTCTGTGACACAGAGCCTCGAAGTGTGCAATTGATGGAGTGTCGCTATTGAATGGACGCGTCGTTTCGTAGATTTCCTTCCAGAAGGTTTCGACATCTTCTACAGTCGGCGGATTCTCGACGACACGCTGTGGCTCTTGAAAGAGGTGGGAAGGATTCGTACGGAACAAATTGTTTTGTTCCATACTCCTCACCCGTCTCCTCAATGTTTTCTTTATCGCCATTAGTGCTCGGATCCTATCTAGACAGTGCTGCTTGATGGTAAGCATCACTGTCAGATTTAGAGTATGGTGTTGACGTCTTAATCCGGCTGCTATGCGCCGGATTCTGGGAGTAAAACTCTCCCAGTCGTCTTATATTCCACCACACTCTGGATCCGAGAAGCGTGTTGTCTGGCCGACTGTATTTTGCCCTCGATTTTTTGTACACGCCGCTTGGCTTTCTCGACCCCGTGATTGATTGACCTTTCACGGGGGACGAGTTGCTTCGCGGCGTTGTACACGGCACAGTTGATTTGCCAGATGTCTGCATCTTCCGGAATTTCCTCATCGATGACCGCGTCCATTCTAGCCAGGTCTTGTGGCTTTAGGTTAGCCCTGGTGTTAAGGCTAACTCTCGTCCTTATGTCAACATCGGCGAACTCTAATGGATGTTCCCCATCAGCTGGTAATTGCCGCGGTGGAACTGCGGCTGGCAGTTCTTCCAGCTGATGGGGTGCCCTGACGTAACCTGTCCTGCGCAAGAAGGATACTTGGTCTCTCAGATGTTGTTGAGAGAAGGCGCGATGCTCTGGATGCATTTCGCACCAAAGTGCGTACAATCGCGCCATGTATCCCCTTCGCTCAGGTTCGCTACTCTCGCGGCAGGTCAGCAAGTCATCCTTTAGTTCCCTCGTCCACTTAAAGCGTCCATGTACAATAGCATTGTTGTCGTCGTTTGGACCGTCCAGTAAGGCCCCTCCCATCTGTCCTTGACCTCCATCCGGCTGAGGTCGATTGTGAGGGGCCCTTCTGAGGTTATATGGAACCATAGCAAAAAAGAGTACCAGGGTAGTTAGCCCTGGTACTCCCGGCCGGCATTAGTCAGGCAGAGTTGCCTCTGCCTGTCCAGGGTGCACCAACGTGGAGGTTGCCGGTCCTTTGCACCCCTAAACATTATTATTATTATTATTATTATTATTATTATTATTATCTAAGCCAAACCATGAAGAAAAACTCGAATTCCTCTTTTGCTTCTGTTTCGAATCTGTTCATAAAAAAACTGGCAATGAAAGATGACAAAGAGTTACCCATTGCTGTTTCTTCGTGCTGTTCGAAAAAATTATCATTGAATCGAAAGCAATTTTTGTATCATGTGAAGTTTAGTGAATTGAAGATATTCTTTTGCTATATCTTGACTGAGATTGTTTGATTTGAGTAGATCCTTAAGGTAGTCGAAGGCCTGTGGGTATCGGAGCACTTAGACACAATGAAGAAACGTCAAAGGAGATCAAAATTTCACCCTCCTGCAACTGAATATTTTCACCTTATTAATTGAATCATTGGAATTAATCACAGAAAAACTTGATGGTGGTGGTGTTTCTTTCTTGATTTATACGTGAAGAGTACATTGGACCAGACCATAGTCAGTGTGCTATGTAGCAAATTGTAACCATACAACCCGGTGTGCCTAGTAAGATTGGTCCTGTGGCTAAAACCATTGGTCATAAATTCTGTTCCCGGAGACGATTTCTAACTATCTGTAAAGAAATGTTTACATTTCCAGCTGCTCAGGATTCCGTTCGATGCAATCGGGGTGCAACATCGAGTTAAAACGATCATCTATTCTATATAGCTGTAGTAATTCTCCTTTATCCTTGTTCCTTTATCCTGGAATACTGTCTAGTCTTCCTATAACACCCGATAACTCTTGAAATGTTACTCTGTTGAACACCAATTACGTTAGCCACATCCCTTTGACTTAATAAAACTCAACATTATCGTTCTATCCGGTATTCAAGCAAAACAAAATTTTTATTAAAAAAATCAGTAGCACACTAATATTCCTGAAGAATCATCCTATAATGCAAAAAAATGTCATCTAAATCGAACAAATGACTTTGAAGGAAATTAACATCAAACTTATGGTAAATTTCAGGTTATGCAATAATTATTGTGAGGTGTGTAGTTTAGCAGATATTTGCAATTTTGTATCAATCGAATTATTCTTTCAAACCACGATTTTGAATTTTCAAGATGCAATTGCTTGAAAATTAGACCTCAATATAATATTTATACTAGACAGTAGAGAATTATCTGAAGAATCATGCCTTAGGGAATTTAGTGTTACTCCAAAAACACCCTATATAATTTGATTAAAGTTAAAATCATTCAATTACGCATAACTATTGAAACTGAAAGGAAAAATTTGTTGAAATTCGATAGAAACATACTTTTTTATTTTTAAACTAATTTAAATTTCAGAACAATAATACCCTACACATTAATATATCTCGTAAAACCATATACCTTATAAATGTTACTAGCCGAAGCAATTGCATCGTTCTTTTCGCATACGAGGGTATATAAAGAATCACCACTAGATGGCGTTTCCAAGATTGCCCGGCTTCTGTCAACCTAAATGTGGATTTATTCGGTCTGTATTAGATTACATATACCCCGAGTTGCTTGAGCGGGCCAATAAATAAACAGGATCTTCAATTAGGATTTTTTCCTGGGAAATAGTAGGGAAAGAAATGCGGAAAACATGTAGAGGGATATTGGATTTCGGACGCAAGTTAAATACGAAATACTTTAGCGCGTTTCTATTTTCTATTTTTAAATAAAATAACTGACCAGAAATGTTTCCGCACAAATATACAGGGTTGTCCCGAGATAACTATGCCATAGCCCTGAAAGAAAAGACAAAATATAAATCTATTGAGCGTTGTTTGTTTAAAAACTTACATTAGAAAACTTCCAAACAACACACGGTGGTATAATAAAAGTGTTAAAATTGTTATTAAAATTTCAATATATGTTTAAAATGAGTAAAATGTCCAGACAAGAAACATATATTTAGTATCATATACGTATTTTAAAAAATGATATAGATTGGGCTATGGAAAGTAAATATTTTAATAAATTTAAGTCGACTTGATGATTTAACATAATGCTGCAAATTTTACGAGTGTTTTTTAAAAAATGGTTTTTAAGGTGGCGGCGGCGGCGTTTTCTTTAGATGGCCAACCTGTAAATTGCTCTTAAACTTTTTCTATCGAGGGCAATCGAAAAAAAAAACAATGCTATCCTTTTAAATAAAATCCAAATTTAGTAAATCGACTGGTATGTAGAGCAGTTGTAAATCGCGTATTTCCCTAAAAGGGGTGTATTATATTGCGTTTCAAATGTAATAAAAATGTTCAAAACCTAACCTCAAAAAGTTATGGTTTAAAGTGTAAGAGTAAAATACTATAACTAGCGCCCTCTATAAAATGTAATGTGGGCAATACCACCATTTTAATCATCGACTTCAAAAACATACTATTACCAAATGTGAAGCCGACACATACCAAAATTAATAAATAATTTGGCCAAAAAAAAACTACAACCAAACGGCGTCACAATCTTTTCAAAACACCCTTTATGTTAACAACAAATTTAAAGTATTCCTTTGGATGAAAAAAAAAAATGTAATTTAAAAATTATGTGTAATATTAATCACATGATCGGCTATAATAATAATAATAATAAGCCTACAGCTAAACGGTGTCACAAGCTTTTCAAAACATACTTTATGTCAAGAGCGAATTTAAAGTATTCCTTTGGAATGAAAAAATTTAACCAAAAATTACGTGCACTCGAATGTCTTGCAGTATCAGCACCACTAGTGAAATGTATAGAATAGCTGTTGCCGCTCTGGAAGACTCGCTTCACCATAACATGAGGTTCACAGCGGGTCACGACAGAGTAGGTGGCATTTAGGAGAGGAGTTTTCCAGAGTGATTACCTGAGTCCTCTCCTTTTCTGCATCTTACTGCTACCGTTGTCTGTTGGACTCCGCCAAACCCGCATATATTAATGTGGACCATCCAGCGACCGGAAGCATAAGGTCATCCATCTATTTTATATGGATGACCTTAAACTTTATGCCTCCGGAGAGCGTGAACTACAAAATGCTCTTAGGGTGGTTGAAAAATACACGCGAGCAATTGGTATGGAGTTCGGGTTGGACAAATGTGCAGTCGTCCACCTCAAGAGAGGACGATACGGGGAATTCTCTGAGGATGCGTAGCTCGCAGACGCAAGTATCCTAAAACATCTGTTATGCCGGAGAAACTTATACATATCTGGGTGTGCAACAAAGGCACATCCAGGATGTAAAACAAATAAAAGATTCCCTCCGCGGCAAGTACAGACACCGTCTCCAAAAGATTTGGTCTTCCGAAGTTTCGAGGAAGAACAAGGTGTCTGCGACTAACATGCTTGCCGTTCCGGTCCTGCTCTACTCTTTTGTAGTAGTGAAATGGACAGTAGATGAGCTGCGGCAATTAGACAGAAATACCCGCATTATTATTATTATTATTATTATAATGAATATTTATAGAAGTATTCATCCTAGATCGTCCGATCCTTGTATGTACGTCCCACGTCAACGGGGGGGGGAGGACTGTTGAGCCTGGAGTGTACGCAAGGCAGAGTAGATCTTAGTATGGCATGTAACATACTCAGGAGTTCAGATCCCTTCTTGCGGTTTGTAAAACATCACGAAACTGTAGGAGTGGGAGCAGGATTTTTCAAGGCAGCTAAAAGAGCAGTAGATGAACTCGGTCTAGCATTAGACACCAGACGAGGTGACCGGCGAGGTTCTGATGTAGAATCAGTCACTGAACTTCAGGCACAGCCAAATTGCCTGAAAGCCCGAATTAGAGCTGTCGAATAGGAAAATCTGTTTCAGCAACACGTCGATCATGGTGTCTTCTATAAGAACATAGAAACATTGGGTTTATCGACCATGCTGACAATCGCCTTTCTAAGGTCAGCCGGGCATAAGTCGAAGACCGAGGGATTTATTATGGTCTGCCAAAATGGTGTTATTAACAACTTGGTCTACTGCAGCCGCGATTTTCCTGACATTAACTGCAGATGCCGGAATCGCTCATGCACATATTATCTACATGCCCCGTAAACGCGATTTCGGCCTACATCTACTGACATAACGCGGCGTTACGAGTGCTATACTACAATTTAAGCCACTCGTACGGGGTAGGCCAGACACCCGTGATGCCTTACGTCTCCAGAGATATTGAATCTGTTGTCAAGAACGAAGAATGCCGGATTTACTGGAACTACTCATTCTCAACTGTAAAGCTAATCCGCCAAGCCTGACATAATCCTCCTCGACCATCAATTCAAGGTGATGTATGTCATCGAGTTCTCGGCACCTGCACTTTGAAGCAGGAGGAGAAACGGACCAAATATCACGATCTCCGGTATGAGTTCCAAGTGCTGTACCCAGGCTACTCGATCAAAATGGTCATCCTAATTATCAGTGTACTCGGAGAGATAAAGCCTCCGCTGCTCTCGGAACTAAAGACCATCCTACCTGCCAAAAAGGAGTTGGATGGCTGGCAGGTGAAATGCAGAAGGCGGTCATTCTAGGTTCTCTCCGTCTGCTTAGGGCACACGATTCTGGAATTTATAGTCACTAACTCTGCAGGATGTGGGGAGTGGCTGTGGTTAATGTGCTGGCGTGATACCCGTGAGGCGTCGGAGGCCACGGGAGGACTGTCCATCATCGGGAAATCGAGTAATAATAATAATAATTTATTCACCATTTTTGATACACAACATGTACACGTGGTAAGTCAATTATAAAGTCTATTATTTCATAGTTGATATAAACGTCAGTTAGATAACATATTACAAGATGTACAAATATAAATATGTACATAAATAAAAACATAAATAAAACATTAAAATAAAACATTATACATACGCATATATATATACAGTGTATAGTATGCACAGGCACACAACCATATACATCCACACATACATGTTCATAGAGAAATGGCTATAGGCTAGAGCGTAGTAGTAATTTAGTATACCGTTAGTATCCAAAACAGCTTTCATTTGTATGGCGAAATAAGCAGAATTCAATTTATTGCAAACAAAATCTATGTAATCGTTCCAAGTGAGTCTACTGTCTAGCAGTGTTCCTAAAGACTTTACATTTTAAGCCACTTTAATAATATTGTTAATTAGAAGTTCAGGAATAAGTCCTTTTCTTACGTGAAAATTTATGTAAACAGTTTTTGTTGTTTAATGTTAGCTGATTCCGCTGACACCAGGTGTCCAGTTCATTGTAAACATGAGTAACATATTCAGATAGCTCCTCAGGGGTGCGAGCTGAAACTAAAATAGTGGTATCATCAGCATACATTGTGACTCTACCTATGGTGATGAACTTTGGCAAGTCAGTTACATATAAAGCAAAAAGCAGAGGCCCTAACACAGAACCCTGAGGAACTCCCATATGCACGTCCCTCATATCTGACACAGTGTTGTCTTATTCATCTAATAATTTCCTGTTCGAGATGTAGGATTTTATTCACTGCAGTAAACTTCCTCTAATGCCAATATTGTACAGTTTTGTTACTAGAAATTCAATATCAACAGTATCAAATGCACGAGAAAGGTCAAACATTAGTGACATCACATACAATCCTTTATTTAGGTCTTTGTAAACGGAATCTAGCAGATCATAGGAAGCAGTTTTAATGGATTTATTAGATAAAAATCCATGTTGGCAGGGTGTAATAATATTATGCATAATCAAAAATTGTGCTACTATGTTGTGTACCAACCTCTCAATTAACTTTCAAAAAAAATACTCAAAAGTGAGAGTTGTCGATAATTGACTATATCAAATGGATCATCTTTTTTATAAAAAGGTATGATACACACTATTTTAAGAACATCTGGAAAAATTCCACTTTCCACTGACTTATTAATTAGGTATTCTAATTGCTTACTTAACATATCACTGCTAAGTTTCAATAATTTGATGGCAATTTTATCTATACCTGCTAATTTTTTATTATTCGGTTTTGAAATCTAACTTTTAAGCGTATACTCGTCTATATAGCCCACAACTAAAGTTTGTGGTTGTATATCTACTGACGTACATAACAGAAAGAGGTTTTCTCCAAAATGTTCGAACAATTTAATATCAGGTATTTCTCTGAAATAAAATTATTAACTATTTCAGATCAGTCGCATACTATCTCATTGTTTACCATTAACTATATTGGATTTACTTTTTTTATCTTTCCACCAAGCTATTTATTATTTTCTACGTTTTCCTACTTTTATTACCAGACTTGTTGATTTTGTTAATATAATATTCACTTTTAGTAATTCTAATGCTCTTTTTGTACTATTTCTTTTTATTTAAATATAGCCAATAAACTGTTTTTAATTCTTCTCTTTGGTTCATTAATTCCTGGTTAAACCAAGCATTATTATTATGAGTATTACAATATATTTTTTTCTCAATCAATAGACAGCAAGTGTTGAGCTAAGATAATAAACTATTTATTAATTTTTTAAAGGCTCCATTAATATCATCTATATTCTTATTGAATGACAAATCAGTTTGAACAACTTTATCTACAAATAAATTTACATTGTAGTTAGAAAGATTTCTATATTTAATTTTTAAGGAACGACTGTCAGAAATCAGTTCATCTTTTTTATTGTATAGAAGTCCAGATGGGGACATTACAACATTTATAGAGAAATTAAACACTGCAATTAGTATGCTTATTGAAAATAATAAAAAACACAAGATAATCATCTGTGGAGACTTTAATATAAATTTTTTAAAACCATCTAATAATTTAACTGATCTATTGGATACATTAAATTCTTACTGTATTAAGCCTCTTATTAAAGTACCAACAAGAATTCAAAATTGCATAGACAATATTTGTGTGAATTTTGAAAATATTTATAATAGTGGTATAATTGATAATGCTATTAGTGATCACAACGCTCAGCTTATATCTATTAATTTGATTACTCAAAAAAATGTCTCTAAAACTATTAAGTATCGAGCATTAAATAATCCTGCAAATATCTCTCATTTTTGCACCCTGTTAGCGAAGGAAGATTGGAGCTGTTTGATTGATCCTCTCATCAATGTTAATGAGAAATACGAACAATTTAGTAACCTTTTTTTATACTACTTTAATTTGGCATTTCCTCTAAAAAGTAAGGTAATTAATACCAGTGCTGGTGCCACCAAGAAGTGGATGACAAATGGGCTAAAAATTTCTTCACAAAAGTTAAAAGACCTCTATCAGTTCACTTTGAGTAGAGATGAAGAAATCAAATCATTTTATAAAAAGTATAAATCCATTTACAGACAGTTAATAAAAAAGCTAAAAAAATGTACAATAATAATTTGATACTAAATGCGGAAAATAAATCGAATGCTGCTTGGAAAATCATTAACCCTAATAAAGAAAATACTAACAAGTCACTAAGTTTAAATATAAATAATGAAACCATCAATGTTCCTATAATAGTAAGTAACACTTTTAATAATCACTTTAATAACATTCCCAAAACATTGGCAAATGCAGTACGTCAGCAGAATATGACAGAAAACATTGAAATTAATGCATCTTCTTTTTTCTGCCATCCTATAAACGAATTAGAAATAGTTGACATCATAAGAAATCTTAAAAATTCTAACTCTTCAGGTAATGATAACATAAGTGTAAATATCCTTAAAAAATGTGCACATCTGATAAGTAAACCATTAACAACAATATTTAATTTGTCCTTGGCAGAAGGTGTTTTCCCGGAGAAGTTAAAAATTGCAAAAATAATACCGGTTTTTAAATCAAACAGCAGGACTGAAATTGAAAATTATCGGCCTATTTCAATTTTAAGTTCTTTTTCTAAAATTTTTGAGAAATGTATAGCAACCAGAGTAATTAAGTTTTTTGACAAATATGAATTATTTAACAACAACCAATTTGGATTCAGAAAAGGTCGTTCCACAACATCTGCAATTACAACATTTCTAACGATTTTATATGATAAATTAGATGACAGAAATAAATGTATAGGTATCTTCCTTGATCTAAGTAAAGCATTTGACCTCGTTTGCCATGCCTCTCTATTAAATAAACTGGAGAAATATGGCGTGCGCGGTCAGTCGCTGAACTGGTTTAGGAGTTACCTTTATGGAAGAAAGCACTATACTGAAATAGATCATTGCAAATCAAATATTTTACAAATGTCAGTGGGAGTTCCGCAAGGATCAGTCTTAGGGCCCGTACTTTATATAATTTATGTAAATAGTTTTAACAGCCCAAATTCAGTAATGTTTGCTGGTGACACATCCTTACTAGTTAGTGCGGCTAATACAAATGCCTTAGTAACCATGGCTAATCAACAATTACGCGAAGCATACACCTGGTTCACTGCCAATAATTTATTGTTAAATGAAAACAAATCCAAATTCATGTGTTTCAACACTAGTAAAGTTAATTTTGACTATAGCTTCCTCATAAAAATTAATAAGAGTTCAATCGAACAGGTCAAGTCAACCAAATTCTTGGGGTTGCATATATCGGCTAGCTGCTCATGGACTGTGCACATTAACGAAATTTGTAAAAAGGTGGCTCCAGCTTGCTATTGCTTAAATCAACTACGAGAGGTGGTCAATCAATCAGTTCTGATGTCTTACTACTATGCATACTTTAACTCTAGGATTAATTACGGAATCATAGTTTGGGTATCATCGCCGGAGGCCACGCGAGTTTTCAAATTACAGAAAAGAGCTGTGCGTTGTATAGTAGGGGTAAATAGGAGAACTAGTTGCAGGGATATTTTTAAAAAATTAGGTATTTTAACGCTTCCTAATCTTTTTCTGCTAAGTTTGCTACTTTATGCTAAATCCGAACTAAAAAATTTAAAAAAGCTCAATTTCAACCACAATTATAACACAAGGTGTGTAGGCACTTTAGAAATTCCAAGTCATCGTTTATCTTTATATGAAAAAAAGTCCTAAATTTTTGGCTATAAAGGTATTTAATAAACTGTCAAATTCATATAAAGAACTCAGTGATAGGGAGTTTAAAACTAAAATTAAATCTGAGCTAAGAAGTAAAAGCTACTACTCTTTAGATGAATATATGAGTGACGACTTTTAATTAAAAGTAAAATTTTTGTGACAATCTTTTATTAAAAGTAAAATTTTAATGACAATATTTTATTGTCAATACAATAAATCTCATTTTAATATGTAAAGTTAGTTTTAGATTTTATATTTGTTTTGTGTATAATTGTCTGTTCTGAAGTTACTTCTGACTTCTTATTTAGTGAACATGTATAAATTGTTTTGATCCCCGTACCTGTCCTATTTCATGTAAATGATCTATTGGATGAATAAAGTATTATTATATTATTATTATTATTTTCGATAGCAATTATTTGAGCGAAGTGATCTGCTATGCAAGGGTCTATTATTTCACCGTAGTACATATCTAAAAACAAATTTGTGCACAAGTAATCATTTGTACTAGCATGAGTTTGACCACTGCATGTACTAAATATTCTAGTTGGATCACTTGTGCTTTTCAACTCAAATGAGCTGAAAATGTCACAAAGTTTATTAAAATTATCTATAATATATATTTAGGTCACCACAGAAAATTACAAATTGTGTTTGTTTTATTACCAATTAAATATCTGCAACAATATTATTAAAAAATATATCTAACGCACGATTTGGCGGTTGGTACACACATATGATAGCAATGTTATATATGATGTTACACATTTTAACTTGACACTCAAGCGAGAATTTTTTTTAGTTTAGTTATTTCTAAAACATTGTCGGATATTTGATCCTTACATAATGTTAAACATCCACCATGTATATGGTCAGGTCTGGAGAAGTAGGAACATATTTTAAAGCCTGATACTACTATATTATTTATATTTTTGCAACCAATTTTGTAACCAATATTCCGTGATGCACATTATGTTAATATTTTCTGCTTGACTAAATACCTCAATCTCATTAACTGTGAATTTAAGTCTATAATTTCATTGTTCGTCATAAAATGGATGTCTGGTAAAGAATCATATGTCATATTTTGTTAACCTTCTTGGCCAGTGGCGGATGGCGGATATAGGTTATGCCATATCTCAGTATTGGAGCATGCAACCTAAGCAATATTAAGGCAGGACTACCAGTACTGAATGAAGAAGTTTTACAGAAAAAAATTGAGTAAAAAATGTTACAAAAATGCGCTGCTGACCCAGATTACTTCTAGACCATTAGTAAAATATTTGCAAACTATTTTTTTTCAACATCAGAAGGAAAATTTATCACCCAGTTTTTTTTTGTTTTCGAAAATTTTTATTTTTTATAAAGTTATGATATTTTGAAATCTACACAATAAAGAACTTAAATTTCAAAATGTCATAACAAAAAATTTCAGTTTCTCAATATACATATATTACATTGAGGATTCCAAATTAGGGATCCATAATTTAGAATGCTATTTACGTAGGACATATTTAGATATCGAATTGCTTTATAATTAGTGAATTCATAGCAAGATCTAAAAAGGAAACCTAACATTTGATTCGCTTTTTAGAAATACAGCATATACACAAATCAAAAAATAACTTCGCATCGAATATTGTTCCTAGATCCTTCACTTGATTTACGGTCTTTAAAATGTTATTTGATAAATTTGTAAGTTGTTAATCTTAATAATGTATTTCTGCTTTGAAAATTTTAAGAATAAACTATTTGTATAATCTGTATAATCTGTTAATATATGTATAATCTGTTAAGATCTTCTTGAACCTCGAAAATATCTGTTAGGCTACTTATAGACTGAAATATTTTTAAATCATCGGCGTACATAAGAAATTTGAAACATTTAGATATATCATTTATATAATCATTAAAAAAACAGGGGCCCCAAGTGAGACCCTGTGGTACATCCGACGAGATATAGATATAATTATTGGATTTATAATTATAATAATAATAATAATAATAATTTATTGACCATGTTGAAATACAAAAACTGTACATATGGTAAGTCAAGTAAACAAAATAAAAAAAAAAAGGTGTATATAAATATAAATAAAAATTTGTCAAGAGTATAAACGTCAATAAATAAATATATAAAAATATAAAACACATACATATACAGTTAACAATAATTCACATAAAAAAATTCCTGAACACTATATAAAGACATTTCTAGTAAATAAAGTTTGACACACATTTTAAATTTTTTAAAACAGTTTATATTTTTCAGATCATTCGGTAGCTTATTAAACAAAACAATGCAATTATAGTTTATAGTTTTCAAAAGCCTTGCTGAAGTCGGTATATATGGAGTCGACTTGTAGTCCATTATTTAATTTTTTAAGATGTATCCAGACTAAATTAACAGGTTTGAGTCAACAGATCAATCTCTTACAAAACCATGCTATTGAATATTTAACATGTTTTTCACATCTTAATATAAGTAATCAAAGATTATGCTTTCAAACAGCTTAACTATAATGCACAGTTTAGAGATGGGCCTGTAATTCTCGATGACGTTTTTCTCCTGATTTAAAAACTGGCACGATATGAGCAGTTCTCCACATTTTCGAAAAAATAACCTTCCATTAAGAATTTATTGAATAATAAATATGACGATTCAATTATATTAATTAAACAATTTTTTTAGGAAAGAAGTAGGAATATCATCCGGCCCAGATCCCTTGTTTGAGAGCCTCTTTAATTTATTTTCAATGCCATTGCGATTAATACGATATTGTGTTATATTTAATTGATAACTATTAGGTTGAGTTAAAATATTATTAATACCAGAGGGAACAAACACTGATGAAAAAAATACTTAGAAAATGTATCCCAAATGTCTTGACCGTTTATAATAATTTGATGTTATATTTTATGCTACCCGTAGAGCCAGATAGCTGTTTTCTGTTTTTTATAAACTGCCATAGAAGTTTTGGATTAGATACTCAATAGATTCTAAATATTTTTTGTGATTTTTGATTATTACGTACCTACTTAGATCGACCTCGTAATAGTTTAAAGATTAAATTGTCTATATTATTTCCATATTTTTTCTATCGTTTGTGAAATTAGTTTTTTCCCTAATAACTTTAATTTATGGTAGAGTACATGGAAAGGTAAATTAAGCTATAAATTTATATCAAGAAACATGTCCATATCGGAGAGTCCTTGAAAGACGCATGTCCATCCATGTCTCACAGAAAGCGATTCATTTGTACATCGAAAAAAATCTGGACACTCGATTACAGTAAGAACACCAGAATTAGAAGAGACTGTGTTGGTAGTGATAGAAAATAATCCCGAAAATAACGCAAGAAAAATTGCACGGGATCTTCAAGGAAGTTATTCAATAGTATGGAATTTTTAAAAGGTCAATAATTGTTACATCCATGTCATATTCAACAAGTACAGGGTTATTCATAATAAATTACCCACCCCTTATCATCGTTATTATTGCCTATAGAAAAAAAAGTTTTAAATACAAATTTATGTGGTTATGACTGAATTTTGTTAAAATGCTATCAAATGTACAGTAGCGTGCAGATTTCAGGCGATGCAAAAAAATAATCTTTTTTTTCAATGGGATACCCTATAATAATAATAATAATATACCCTGTATATTATTAAATTTTTGGAATGATCCTTTGTTCCTGAATTCAAAAATATACCATATTACGTTACCCCCTACCGTATATCGTTTTTGAGTTATTTATTAAACGTCGAATATCTTAATTAAACTGGTTACTGTAAATATGGAAAAGTTAGCATTATTAAAGTGAGCTATGAAAATGACAACTATCATATTTGATAAGTGACATTTCATTGATGAAATAATCAAAATGGTTTACAGTGAGGAAGAAAAGGTCCAAATATTTACTTGTTATATACAAAATAACAAAAATAAACTTGCAGCAAAAAGAGCATATAGGGTGTTGTATCCAAATGGTCCAACATCATCAGAAAATACGTTCAAAAATATTTACCAAAAGGTGAATAATACCTCCAGTTTTAGTAGAAAAAAGCATGTAGTTCAAGCAAACCAGGAAAAACAGATAGATATACTGCTTCATTTCTAAGCTAAGTCCATCCAAATTTATTCATGAATAGACTTATTTAAAACATTGTATTATTTTTTAGAAAATTCTGAATGTAGTATAAATAATGCAGTTGATCAATTAGGTAAAAGTTATTCCAAAATCCAACGTACGTTAAAAAAATAACAGCGACAGACCATATAAAATTTTACCCGTACAAGTTTTAACAGAGACTCATAAAAGGAAAAGGCTGGACTTTTGCCGCCTGATGATTCAAAAGTTGGATGAAGATCCCTATTTTTTTACTAACATATTATGGACTGATGAATCGTCCTTTTCTACGGCAGGAGTTTTTAATAGGAACAATCGAAGGTCGTGGGAAAACAAGCACAGCAGAAAAAGATTGGTAAAATAAATAAAAAAATCAGGAAGAAAAACTATTAGCATTTGGTGTGGAATTTTCAGAAACAAAATTGTTGGGCCTATATTTTATGATTATACTTTAACTGGAGTTACCTATCTGGAAATAATTATCCCAGAAACAGAAAAAAAAAAAATTTAAGATTTTGAGTTTTTATCAAGAAAATATTCTTTTGCAGAATTTTTCGGAAGCCGAACTTGATGATGTGATTTGGATGCAGTATAGGGCAACTCGGCATAGTGTCCTACCCATTCGAGATCATTTGAATAATGTATTCCCAATATGGATAAGGAATAATGGACCTATTAAATAACCACAGTCAACAGTCCGGATTTGACCCCTATGTATTCATTTTTTTTTTGGGGATTTTTAAAAGACATTGTCAATAATAATAATAATAAAAGTATTCAAGTCATTAAAGACAGAATTCGGTTTAAAATAAACAATCTGAATGTTAAGGTTCACTTAAATCAAATTACACCTTTTCAATCACTTATTTTATACTAATGGCAATATTTTAGTTTCAATAGTCAGTTACTGTTGGAACAAACCTATAATGAAGCCATTTCCAGTGCAATTATAAATATAAGAAGACGTTATCAATTATGCATTGACAATAATGGTGGACACATCGAATATCTTTTATGAGTTATCATTTATTTATATTTACATTTCCTAAATAAATCTTTATTATCTATTTTGTATAAATATTTGTTTTTTTTTCTTCCACACTGTAAACCGTTTTGAATATTTCATTAAAGAAATGTTACTTATCAAATATAATAGTTGTCATTTTCATAGCTCACTTTAATAATGTTAACTTTTCCATATTTACAGTAATTAAATTAATTAAGATTTTCGACGATTAATAACTCAAAAACGGTATATGGTAGGGGTAACATATGGTATATTTTTGAAACCAGGAACAAGGGATCATTCCAAGAATTTAATAATATACAGGGTATCCCATTTAAAAAAATATATAATTTTTTTACTTTTGATAGCATTTTAACAAAACTCAGTCATAGTTTTAAAACTTTTTTATAGGCAATAATAACGATGATAAGGGGTGGGTAATTTATAATGAATAACCCTGTACAAGTACTTCTCTCTAATGATTTTCCCGTGTACAATGTCAACAAAGGCATTTGGCCTAAAATGATTTAATTAACAATCTCCTGAAGTTATTACATTGACTTAAAAAACACCTTGTATAACATATTTTGGGATTAATTATATATCATTCATTTTATTAAAAAAAATTAAAATTATGTAATCAAAATCATGGCAATGCTTTTAGATTTGTGATTAGTAATTATTTAGATATACGGTTCATAAAAGTTATCACTAGTACACATAAATTCATAATTGAACATATAAACACACGTCACTTATAATACATAAATATGTATGTAAGTCATCAATTGACAATTTCGCTAAGCATGTAAAACCGATTATTTACCCTTTTTGGTAACAATTCAAAAATCTATACACCATCAAAATGCCACTAATTTGTTAGAGGCGAATGCGGCTTCAGATAGAGAAGTAGGGGCGGGCGTCGGGACGACAGTCATGCGCAAAATACGCAACCCCTCAAACTCTGACAAAACTCCAATGGCAGACGATAGTTTGCTTTCAGTCAACCCTTAGACCTTTGGGGTGAATTATTTCAGAATTAACGTGCTCTGCTCCACTTTAAAAACAACAATTAATAATTTATTGTGATAAGGACTTTAGTAATTTTGTGATCTATCGTATTTAAAATTTTATGATACTCTATATAAAAAACACATTTCTATGAATAAAATCCGATAAATTTGTGACGCTACTTTTTGGTTACTTATATAGAACTATGTAAATATATAATCTTATTTAAAAATTGCTCAAAACATTATTAATTTTATAAAGAGAAATAGAACTTTTAAAGGACATAATGAGTATTAGTGAACTCCGGTAAACATATATAGAACTGTTATGTATTCGCCAGATAAAATGATGGGGTCGAAGGGCCCCACAGGCCTTCACGGGCCCATAACTTCTTCTGGTGCTTGTTTCGCAGGAAGATATTCCCCAACATATCGGAGTCCTGAACCAATGGCGCGTCGGTGCATGCCGAACCCGTCGGTAAGTTGACATCATTTATTATTAACATTATTTACATACAAGATTTTGTACACACACAAAAACATCATTGTAATTATAATGTTACTCTTTTGCCCCTGCCTTAAATAAACTTTAGGGTATTAGGCTGATTCCAAAAAATGTTTATAAATTTGGTGCTAATAATAATTAGTATTAAGGACCGCGAATAAATAGTACATAACGTAAAAATCAGTGGCTAATCCAAGGACACCGCGCTGATACATACATATAAAGATATGATAAATTATATATTACCTTTTAATTGATGATTTTATAGTATCCAAAATAAGACGAATAATAAATATTTCACTAAAAACACTGAATGTACGATATACACGTGGTCCTTAATTATTAAGCAAAATATTAATTAATGAATGTAACGGAGAAGAAAATGGTATGAAACCGCTAAACATTTTGCAGTAAACATACTGGTGTTAAACATTATTTTCATGAAAAATTTTTTATGTTGCCTAGAATATTTTTTGAGATTGTTTACCTCACAAGTATGTGCAAATCGGTTGCAACAATTTATTCAGTATGTACATTTTGAAACTAGAAACTCTTTTGATAATATATAATAAGTTTACAATTTTTTCTTAATGGGATTTAGTTCCAACTCATTCAACGAAATCTAAAAAATATGACCCAGTAATATACCTAGTATATTACTGGGAAATATACCTCTGTGTCCGTGATTTTACGCTAAAGGATCTACAGTAGCATGTTTCTTGATAAAAAGTATAAATAAAAAGAATATTATCCTATTGTTTAGGTAATGAAACCTTTCTCTAAAGAAAGTTTCTATAAATTGTGTTTAAAGTCAAACGCGACATATATATATTTGTTCATATACTTGCGCAACCCTGTTTATAACCACGTTGTACAAAAAATTTCAAAACAATTGTTCAAGCATCTAGCTTAATTTAGTAATATTGCTGCCTATTCTATGATTTTTGTTTTAATTCCGTCAAACCCTCGGTTATGCTCTGTCTATTTTCCCTACCGCATGTTCATAAATTTTAGAAATCTCTAATTAATTTTTCCTAATATCTATAATTCTTGTGTTCACCTAACCTAATTAAGAGATCTTGATGACTCTCTCACATAATGTTTATTACACTCACTCAGAATGCCCAAAGTATTACTATTCTGAACTACACTGTCCTGATACGGAGATTTTCAGATGATCTTGTGCATAAATTATTGTTGTATATTTATATTCAGATTTTTGTTGTATCAAAGTGTTATGTTCTCAATGTTTATGAGGATTCTATCAACAAAGAGTTTAAGTTATTCATTATTTACTAGAATCGCTTTGATAATTTTATTTATTATTTTATATGTTATCATTAGAAGAAATTATCTATGGGCTATCATATGAGCACACTTGTTTTAATATTGGTATTACGAATAGTAATTTTTTATTTACACTAATTTGCAATTTAATTATTTGAGCCACCTATAACGTGGGCAATCCTTATTACTTTTGAGTATAGTCTTATTGCCTATTAATCCTCCATAAATTATTCAATATTGGAGATAATGTGGTACCACGGCTATACCAAAATCCTGCTGATAAAAATCATTACATAATTGAAGTAAGTTTTCTTAATATAAATAGTTAATAATTCGATAGGTTAACGTTTATTTCTTTCCCTCAAGTTCTTATCATCCAACAATTTGTTTTAATTTTTGCCAATCGCCAATAATATTGTTAAAGGAAGATAACTGTTTATGCAATTGTTTTGTCTGAAGGTTATTTGTGGCATTCTCTAAATGTTTCTTTTTCTTTCTTGGGACTTACTATCGCATGAATAAATCTTCGTTATCTTAAAAATGTAGTTAGTTACCCAGTATGTCACTGGAAAAATAAACCTCTACGCTTATGACTTTACGTTAATAGATCAATCAGAGGGTATTTTTTTGGCAACTAACTAATATGAGATACAAAATTAATAATACATTTCCCTAACATTTCGAAAACGAATCTGTTTTATGTTTTATAATCTTTTGTATAAACTGGTTACCGAGGCTAAAATATGAAATAAACAATATTCGTATCAACCTTTCTGCCTCTGGATATTTCGTAAAAGCCACAAAACCTGTGATAAATGAAACATATTTTGTTTTCGAAACGTTAAGTAATATTTTGTTAATTAATTGTTTTATTTTTTGTAATTTTAATTGCATGTACTAAAGTTTATATTATTTTTTATGTTTAATTGAATCCTATACTACTTATTTATATGGTAGTAAGTCCCTAGAAGAAAAACAATTTAAAAATATGCTGCAAACAACACAATATTTAGATAATACAAGTTCACTAAGTGGCGAAGGCGCCAATGTTAACGGTTTTTTAATTTTAGTTTATACTATTTATAATACATTATCGCAGATTTACATATGCCATTCAATTTACTTAAATTTCCTAGTTTCCGCTATATACTTTAAATTCCGTGAAGCTGTATTTACGATGATTAATTCGAAAATCGTAACATATTTTAAAATAAATTTAAATGAAAATAACATACAAAAGAATTATTACAAAACTGGAATTTGATTTAGTACAATTTAAAAAACTAATTCCTAATATGTTTAACATGTAATATGTATAAAATGATGTAAATGACTGCTGATGAAAAAGTGTACCTGCATTTTTTTTGAATTTTGGATTTAAATGGTAAATGCATACTTAAGGCATCACCGCATTTTGAGAAAAAAGAATAAGTATATTTGATTGATTTATATTTAAGCCGAGTTCGGCATATAAGTACGAACAATATTTTCGTCTGTGTGTCATAGAATATTTTTTTTATTGAAGGAAGAAAATCATAAAATTAATTTACTATATTTATTTTAATTGAAAAATCTGATTGTAATCGACCTCACCTCACTTTGACAGAATCTAATAAAAATATCATAACAGTCTGTTTCATTTGTTTATATATTGGTCATTATTTGTTTAAAACTGATTACTCCTCGAAACAGTATTTTATATAACAAGTGGCTAAAAAGTTTTTTTTACAAATGGGGCGTTTATAGTACGAGCCAAAGGCGAGAGCTATAAACCACACGAATAAAAAAACACATCTTAGTTTCGAGTTATTTTTTGTATCGCCATTCGAAATTAGAAAACAGTGTAATTTTGTGAAAATACGGCAAATTTACAAAATTACCTTGTCGTAATGAGTAAATTCTATTGCTGTTTCCATAGAAACCAACAATAAAACAACTAAATATTGAACGATTTAAACGTCGCATTTGACACATTATACTTTACAATAATTATTATTTGGAACAAAATGAGTGATAATGAGGAAGATTTTATTCCTGGTACTCCTCCTAAATCAGGGAGCAAGCAATTGCTGTAACTTTAGATTTATTACCAGCGAAGTCTAGAAAATTGTACGAAAAAGAATGTGATTTATTTATGCACTAGTGTAAGCGGAAAACTGTGAGTAACATATCTGAGTCTGTTCTTTTGACTTATCTATCTAAAAAAGCAAAAACTTTAAAATGTCAAGTTTCTGTTCCAAGTTTTCGATACTTAAAACAGTTTTGAATGTAAAGAATAATGTATCCAATTATCAAAAAGTAAAAGCTTTTTTTAATAGACAATCCACTGGATATAGGGCTAAGAAATCTAAATTTTTTTGACAGAGCAGATGTCGAACGTTTTTTACTAGAAGTACTAGATGAAAAGTTGTATTAATAATAAGCTTGGCTGGCGCTTGTCGTCGGGGAACTCTACAATATGACTATTGATGACATTGTGAAGAAAGACTGCATGCTGTTAAAGTACCTGATTCGAAGACCCACATTAAAAGGACTTTTACGGTAATTGGTGAGACAGTTAATGGAATAAATCCACTAAATATTTATGATAAATATGCAGCTATTCGCCCTACTGATGTGAATCACAAAGGGGGTTTTTCTTTAATACCAAGCATGAAAATGTACGGCCCAACGAGTTGGTATTAACATATTTTCAAAAATACCAAGTATTATAGCTAAATACCTTAACTTATCTAATCCTGAGCAATACACGGGTCAGGGCTTTAGGAGATCTTCGGCATCACTATTAGCTGGTTCTGGAGCTGACATTCTTATCTTAAAACGTCATGGGGGATGGAAATCGTCAACAGTTGCTGAGGGATATATAGAAGATAGCATCCAGAACAAAAAGGAAATTTCAAAACAGATATTTTCAAAGAATCCTACAGAAATGACTATGTCTGCCGATGTAGTCCTTGATGAAAATCAGACCAACCACCATATTAATATAAATGAATCAAATATTTTTCGCACATCTCAACCTATAATTCCAGGAATAAATATAAATAATGTTAGCAACAGTACTATTCATATAAATTTTCGTTAAATTATGAATAAAATTATTCATGAAATTTGTTAATAATTAATAAATGTTTGATGTAAGAACTTTAATTTGTTGTCTGTTGACTATTAAGTTTTACTTCACATTGTGAAATAAAATTTCTTTATTTCACACTTTTTTCTTTATTTTTCACTTGTCAATAATGACATTGTTTTAATTCATTGAAACTGTCCAATAAATGTCATTTTAGGATATGGTGTTACAAAAAGTACTTTTCGTCTTAGGACGAAAAGTTATTTTCGGTCGGGAAATGTAATCACCTATTATTAATCTAAAAAAGTAATATCTATTATGAAAAGGTGATTTTTTCGTCAAAATGTTAGAACCAAGAAACGTCACTTTTCAATAGAATACAAATACTACAGTACAATACAAATATTTATGTACATTAATAAATGGTACATTGTGTATCTAGTAGTAAAAGCAATAAATTTCCGAACAACAACGATGTAAATTGAAGTCCTGGAAAGTGCTTTTACTGCGAAGTACACATACTATTTCTTCTGAAATCGCAATAAATTAAGAAATTTTTATTAATGCATAACATTTTTTTCATTACAATCTAATTGCTTATGAAATCGCTTCCTTGACAATCACTGTTTATTTATTGTTGTAATAAAAGTCAGATTCAGTGCTTATTTCGTTTTAATACTTGTAAGTGCTAAAAAAATATTAAAAAATATTTAAAATAGACAGTGATGATGACGTCCAGGTTAGTAGCAACTGCAAAAATGTGATTTTAAATTCAATAATCTATTTTTTACTAAAATATGCATTTTTAACGTGAGTTGGTCTGCGTGTATTTATTTACTAACTAAATTATATATAAAAAACCTGTACGCGAGTTACTTTCCCGGCTTAGGCAGGAAATGTACCTTTCTCGTACTGCTTTACGATGGTTGCTTAGCAACGGACTAAAATACTAGAATAGCGTCTTATGGGATTTGAAATTTTGCCGAGAAAGTAGATATTCTTGAGTGATTTCAGAAAAAAATATATTCTAATTTCGTCTATACTCAGTATATAAATAATAACATTGGCCAACAAATTTTAACCAACTTTCTGTTTCTCTACATCTGATGTTTCTTGTAGCTTTTGACCTGCAGATTAAGAAAATATTTGTATAAAAATCACCCCCCATTTCTTACAAACACGGATTTGAAATTTGAAGGTTTTAATCAAAATGTGTAAAATTTAGCAATTTTTCCTATAGTAAAATAATTCTTAAAAAAATTTTTCAATTAACATAATGCTCTGAAGCATTTGAATAAGGTATATTTCAATCTCTTAATCAATAATTTAACATCTAAGGTATAAAAAAATTCAATTACTGCAGTCATGAAAAATTTTTAAAAGAAATTGTACTCATATGCACAGTTCAATGAAACTATATTAATTGCCAATAAATTTTAAAATGGAAATGGATGGGCTAGAATGCTTGGATTTTGGTTTAGTAGAAGCAAGAAGCAACAATACCAAACACTGCAGAATATGCATGGGTAGTGGGGGTGATTTTTTATGTATTGTAAGTAGATTTAATAAAAATAATATTTAAATTTCTCAAAAACTGTGGGTGATAAAACTTTTTCAAACCCACTTTTAAATTCAGCATACAAAACTATATGAAAACACCACTCGCAATGTAAAAAACCAAAAACTTGTAAATCAGTATAATTAATAGTATTAAATAGTACAGACTGCTAAAATAAATATGATCATTAATAGTAAACTCTTTACTAATAAACCAAATTTAAAATGACAATTAAAACCACATTAATGCGTAGTTTTATAATATAAATAATTATACAATGTATAACTTAGTCCTATAAAATTTATGAAGTCTTACTATCAGGATTAATAAAAGCCAGTGTTAACCATTCGTTGTTATGTTCTATGGGTATTTTTTAAATAAATTTACGATTGAAATCAAAACCTATTTTTTTAAAATTGTTTTAAGTAATGCGGTAATTTAAAACAATAGAATATTGGAAAATTAGGAACGAACTTTTGTCAAAACTCAAGAAATTTATTGTTTTTTCTAAACCCAAATTTTATTTTTGCTCTTATTTTATAGGCGCAATTGTAACCTAATTAACACAAATATCTGCACAGGACACAATAATTAATTGTTTTCTATGATCACAACAACTCGTAACATAATAAATTTTCGCTATCCAGTAAAAGTTTTTCTTTGACAAAGTTGAAATACATAACAAGGGATCTAGAGTAACAATCTTTAAGTTTACCAAAGATTTCTATATTATATTTACTATTGATAAGATGCATGTAATAAATCAAAATAAAATATTTTTTAACGCAGATAATAAAACATTTAAAAGCACTTAAACTTTTAAATTATACGATTAAATTCATTTTGGAATAACGCCTCCCCCTACTGTAAGAATGGGAAAATGTAAAAAGCTTTTCTATCTATCTGCAACGCCAGCAACACGCACTTAGTGAGGTATAATAAGTTAAGAAAAGCCCGGTCGTAAACATGGGGAATTATTCCAATGAGCCTGTTATATTCAATGTTTATTAGGATTAGAGTCTTAATTTATTACAAGAGAATTACGCTCCCAACAAATTTACGCCCTCTTTCACTTTATATAATAGCACAGAATTATCTCAACGACGGTAAAATTTTTTACGCATTTTTAAATTTCCTCTTAATTTACATTGCGTATGTTTTGATAATACTTTTGTACTCATGGACAAATCAGTATCATAACGAACGATGCTGTATTATTCTAAGGATTTATTGTAAATTATAATTATTTAATATCACCAGTTAATAATATTATATTCATAAATATAATTATTACTGATTTAATTATTCCAAAATCATGAAATTAAAATTTCCTCCTAATTTACGTTACGTATATTTTTATAATACTTCTGTACTCATGAATAAGTCAGTATAATAACGCACGACACTGTATTATTTTAAGGGTTTATTGTGGGTTATAAATATTTAATATCACCAGTTAATAATATTATATTTATAAATGTTAATATTACTGATTTAATTATTCCAGAATCATAAAATAAATCTGATTGAAATTAATAATAAATGAGAACATATTTTCAATAATTACCAGAGAAAGGAAAAATTATTAATAGATAATTTAAATTTGAAACGAAGGACGTCGACCATAACTCTAGGTTTATAAGTGTATTGAAAACAGCAATAGATGTGTCACAAAGGGCATCCGAATTTCTTGTTGTAACAGAATTAGTTTATTAGTTATAACAATTTTTACAAATAACACAAATTATTTTAGATTACATAAATAAATATTGCAAAATTTTAAAAGTACTGTAACTCTGCAAAGGGGACATATTTCTCAGTTAGTTAATAAACCCAGATAAAAAAATTAAGACAGCTTGAAAATTTATAAATAAAAAGGCAAATGCCAACAAAAACTGCAGCAAGGAATAACATTACATGTAATAAATAACAAAATCCTAAGGAGAGATCATAGATTTTTATTGGTTCACAGGTAAATACCTCAAATATGTCCACATCATTTTTATTAAAATTAATAGAAGAGGACATTCCTTTGAGGAATCCAAGAACCTTTAAAATAAAAAAATTTTTCGGGGCTAAATAAATTTAAAAGTTTATTGTATGTCTCGTAGGCCATAATACTCTAGGTTTTTTAATAAAATGTCATTGTCTATAAAAGTGGATCTATAAATAAAACAATAACATTGTTTCTCGGCTAGGTTTTTATACAAATCTAAAATATTTATGAGTCTATAATGTTGATCTATTTTTCTAGAGCTTGGCTTAAGAAAAATGTCGTGTCCAAGAATTCTATATGTGTAGCTAATAATTTTTCGAATATTTTAAGAAATACTGATAAAATTGCATTGCTATAGGACGATAGTTGGAAAATTGATTATTGTCTCCACTTTTAAATAAAGGTATAACTTTTGAAAGTTTCAGTAAACTGGGGAAAACACTACTCCTAAAATATTCTTTAATAATATGTGTTAGCGATTTTGCAAGCACACTGGTTTAATTATTTTTATGAAATAATCATCTTGACCAACCGAACTTGCCAGTTTTAAGTTGATTATCATATGAGAAGCAACTGTGCAAAAGGGAATAAATCCGAAATATAGTATTTTCTATAGAAGAGGAAAAACCACTAAGAAGAGGCACAGTGAAAAAAAGCTATATTTCTTTTCATAGAATAATTGAAGTAATGTTTTTCTTCTAATAATATATATATATACATTCCAAGTTTAAATATATGATATATATTTTAATATTATGGTTTTCCGATTGGAGTTATGCCTTTTTGCCACATCAGAGTGTGAATATATTTTATTTTGCTCAATGGCATGGAATTTATTCCTATCTGCTAAATCAAAAAGTTTGCATTTACTCAAAAAGTAATTCTCTGTTATTTACAAGAGTTGAATGGAATCGAGAAATATTATATCTTTAAATCAAAAAGTATTTTTATTAGTAAACTTGTTAGATTTTGGATTTTCATCAAACCGAGTATTTTAAATCATAGATTAAGTCAACAACAGTAACTTTCATGTTTATCTGAAAAATAGCAAAAAAAATTGATTTTACCATTTTGCAGTTACTCCTTATATATTCATTTTTTTATATTCAGTTCAAGGTTCGTGTGAATATTTGAATAATTCTTTTACAATTATTATTTATCTTCCGTGCGGTTCTAGATTTGTTTGCAGAGTTTATAATAATATTATCAAAATGCATCTTTTTTGCGTGTCTTATTACTCGCTTATACACTTTTTCGTATATTTTATAGTGATTTTTATAGACGTACAGATCATATTTTAAGGTCTCTAATGATCCAGTTTCCTTCGTCAGAAAATTCAGTGTTTTGTTGCTCTGTGATTATTTTTTCATAGATGATGTTTCATTTTTATTTATTTCTGTTGATTTATCTGACATATTTGTTGCATTGTTCAATATGGTTTATAACATAATTTCCTTTTAACTTATCGTACAGTTAAAAAAACTTAATATTTAACAAATTTTCAATTGTATTGCAGATTGATTGAAGGAGAACAGAGTTTTTATTACATACCTCGCACATCCATTTATGGAGTTATATGATTTTATAATTTTTCGACACACTTTTTTTTCAATCACTACAATCCACATGAATACTGAGACACATAATCCATCGCACTTTTTAAAATTATCGTCTCTAAGAGATTTATTATACTTTGTGCAAGAACTCTCCAACATATCGTCCTCACTCTCCGCCATTGCAACAAGACAATTGGGTTTTGATGCAGCAAAGTCGGTATATTATGCTTGTTTTACAGTATCTTGCAGTATGGAATATAATTCTGGGAGGTATCTACAAATATAGAACGCATCTTCATTTAAAAAAATCTGACATTTTATTTGCACATTTATGAATTTCTAGGAAAAAAGTTTGCCTCTAATACTAATAATACTATTATTTTATCCAATTTAATCTTACTCCCAGATTGAGTAATTGTTACGATAGTTTCTACGATAAAATGTATTGGAAGTGTTGTGTTTGATTCACTATCTACCTAAACTATACTAGCACATTCAGATAAGACTGACAGTATAAAATGTAAAAAGCTATAGGTATTTATTATTGTTATCATATTAGGTTTAAAAGGATGCTTATGTAATATTCAATTATTAATCAATTTTTTTCTAGAAATGCACCTTTCTTATTCAGAAGAACACTTTGATAAATCTATGTCTTTTAAGTGTAAAGGATACATGCCGACCATATTTAAAAAAAAAGAACAAAATTTTCACCCTTACAAATTTATATACAGGTTGTGTACTGAATCATTAGACATAGTACATTGAGGAAAACTGAAATTTGGCGTTGTATCGCAGGCATTGTATACTGCTGACCGCACGACAGCTAGATCGAAAGTGAATTCTTTGCTATCCTAATGCTTACGTTGACGAGCGATGGCTTACCTGCCTCTGGTTTACATTGAGCGCGTTTAGCAGGAGGTCGACCGCTGTTCACTGAATGAGAATGAGACGTTTGACTATGCGTTTGACTAGAATCTGCACATCAACGTAGTCAGCGACAAATTTTACGCTGTTTCTACTCTGCTCAGGTAATATGGTCCGCTTGCTTTTAGGCCGTTCAGCAAAATTACAACTCAACAGCAATAATAACAAACCGGGTTTACCGCTAGTTCTCAGAAGTTGCATTCGCTCAACGCGCTCATTGTAATACCATTTAAGAGACCCATGTCTAATGATTTGGTACACAACCTGTATATTGCATTGTATTTCTCAAAAAGAAATACGATGCAAACAACTTCTGATATACATAACATAATTATAATATTCCTCATAACAACAAATATTTACCACCAACATATGATTATATTATTAATAGATAAGGAACAATGTACATGAGAATAAAAATTGTAAACTATTTACTTTCTAGGTTTAAAAACGTACAGTTTAAGCGTGTTTAAAAGTAAATTAAAAGATTATTACTAAAAAATGTTTAAAAAAATCTGACATTATTGCTTCGTATTTATGCACTTCAAAGAAAATAATAAACTAATTACACTGGGTGACAAAAAAAATATATTTTTTGTAACATGTACCTGAGTAGCATATCCCACTGGAATAAAAGCTTCTGACTACACAAATGAGAAGCAAAAAGTCGTAACATAAACGTTTTCTTGTTACATTAATAAAACATTATGGGCAGGAAAAACATTATTGTTAATTATACTAATCTATTTATTGCTCTATATCAATGATGTATATGGCTTACATAGATATAGATATATCTACAAAGAGTGAAAAAAATACTCTTTTTATTTTTTATTCTTTTGTGGGGGGGTTAAATGGTCTCGCCTTAAGAACCAACAATAATCACCCATCACCCTTGATAACAAATTTCCATTGTCCTGATGTCTTGATGAAATCTTTCTTCTTGCTCGTCGATTACCGCACCCAAATTACAGAAAAAAAATTTAAATGAGAAAGTAGAAAGTGCACTTAATGGGGAAAAGTTCTCTTTAAGTATTTAAATCCTCCACTCTCTTTATTTATTACCTTCACAAAATTGTTCATTAGCCCAAGTTTAATATGAAGAGGTAGCAAAAGAACATTTTTAAGGTCTACAAGGGGCACATATTTAACATTACTAGTTCCTTGTTCAAATTCTTTACGGCGAAATTCTTTCACAAAATGTTTTTTTACTGCATGACTATCCCACAAAAAAAAAACTCGTAATCTTTGTTTCTTTAGCCAGAAGTTCCACTCCTTAAGTCGGGATCCAAGAAATTCTGCTTGTTGCTTTGACAGGCCCAAGTCACGTACCAAATCATTCAATTCATTTTGAACAATTAAATAAGGATCGCTAAAACTTTCTGGAATTACAAGGGGTCGGCACACTGGTCTGGGCTGTCTGAAGAGTTGTTACTATTTCCATTACCTCCCAAAACAATATTTTGTCAATCTAAAGGCGGTATGTCTGATGCATTGTGAGGAACAGGTCTTAGGGCTGATGGCAAATTCGGATATTTGATTTTTTGTTTTTCTTTTTTTGGAATATCCCTCAGTTCTTATTACACAAAAATAGCAATCATCAAAATGATTGGTGTGTCCTTGCTATACCATTAGAACCGCAAAAGGCATGCTTTTTTCTTTTCCCTTTCATCCACTGCACTAGTGACACGCTACAACTTACACAACAAACGTTGGGAGCTCATTGCTTGTCTAGATCTCCGACTAAAACTCCAAAATATAGAAAATACGCCATTTCACATTTTCAGACAATGGCCTTGCTTGCTGACTTCACAAGGAATTCTCCACAAGTGCAACAAAACTTGTCAGGTGAGGTTTTGAAACTTCGACGCGTTTGACTGGATATTTTTGTCGTAACACAGTTATATAGACAAACGAAAACACTTTCTAACAGACACAATTGGACGCTTGGAAGGTCAAAACAAAACTTATACTGAACATGTCCCACCTTACTTTAACTTGCTCTTCTAAAATTGCCAACCCATCATAAAATTTATTATTTGGCAATTTAATAGAGTCTATTGTGTTCATACAAAAATGGTACCTATTAGGACTTGTTGGATATTTTTTCAGTTAATAGGGAGGTATTAACAATATAAAAACAGCAGAGTGAACTATGTTACAAAAATTCTGTCGGCCAATGTTACCGGGTATTATAAAAGCACTTTTTCAAACCTAACAGGATCATAATAACAAATATCTATAAATTTCCATATTTTATACGGTTATTTTTATCTGAATGTGCTAGTATAAAAGTTTTAGGCATATAATGAATCAAAAACAACACTTCCATTAAAAAATGTTTTTTTATAATAAAAATAAATTTTTCCAAACTACTCTTGACTAATGCATTCAAATTTTCACTTTCATGACAAATCACGTTTCTGATGAATATTCTTTAATTTCTCTATATTTGATATCATATTATGTACAAATATGCAATGGAAAACACTGCCTTAGATTCGTTTAAGTTATGAAAACTTTTTTTTTCTATTTTTTTTGTATACAAAAAATGTAATACAAATTTCTGGTTATTCTTAGACGCTCCCTTGATTTTAGCTCATATTTAGAAATGTCTGTTATCTCACATATGTATTTATGTAAAAACTATTATGTAAACAAATATAGTATATTGTGTCACAAGGGCAGAAAAATGAGCATTAGTAGACCGCGGATATTAGTTGATAGCTAAGGGCTGCTAATACGTTTTCTGCTTGTGTGACACACAGCATTAAATAAAACTAAAAAAAGGAAAAATATAATCTTTAATTTTATAAACACAAACACAATTTAATAAGAAACTTAAGTAGGAACAATTTGCGAATTTATTTATTATATTAATGAATGTTAATTATACCTTGAGCATAATTATGGATAGTAATGCCAGAATTTGTAGGCATTCGGTAAGTGTTTGAAGTGCTAGTAGCATGGTGTCTTATTTCGATAAATGAAGTTGACGGTTCATTGGAATTATCCAGATTAACTGGTATTTCATTTATCTGGTCAGAAATATTTAACACTTCAGTTGTGCTATTTTCTCAAGTACTAGACTGTTGTATTTGGTTTGTCAGGATTTTTTGTGAAATGTCAATTTTATAAGATAAGTAGTCATCGATATATCCTTCTGCAACTGCAGAAGAACGCCAACCTCCATGTTTTTTAAGTGTTAGCAAATCACTCCCAAAGTTAGCTAGTAGCGTTGGAGAACTACGGCGCAAGCAATGTTCTGTGTACGTAATAGGTTCAGGCAGTTTCAAAAAGTGTCTTATTTTGCTTGGAATTTTGCTAAATACATTTTTTTCGATCTGTTGCACTCTGCATTTATTATTCTTGTAATAAATGAATAGGCGATTATGAGGAGTGTGGGTAGGTCTAAGGGAAACATATTTGTTGTATATTATAAGTAGATTCAATCCATCAACTCTTTTGTTTGTGACTGTAAACGTTCTTGTAATATTATTTTTTGTTTCTGGAACTGTAACAATCAATATGTCTCCTCTATTATCTATGTGGTCAAGTTTCATATTCAACAACTCATTTCGACGACAATTAATTTATTTGTTTACTTTGATCATAAGATATTCCGAATCATCTGCTTCCTTAAAAAAATTCAATGCATTGTTCTTGAGTCAAAGTTTTAGACTTTTTGAGCAGGTAATTTACAGAATTTTATTTCAAAAATGAACTTAATGAAAATTATCAAAATTATTATTTTCCTTGACTTTGAAAGTGCTTTTCAACATTGAAAATTCAGACCATATTGTGCCTGTAGTTACAATCTTTGATCTTTCAGATAGATAAGCAAGTAGTACATTTTCTGTTGTTTTTGCTTTTTTTTCTTCTTTTTCAGTTATTGAATAATTCATAGCACTTTTCGTACCATTGTCTTGACTTTGTAGGTAACAAATTCAGAGAAACATTGCTAGCTTCCTCTTGCAAGTCTGGTGGAGTATTCGTAAATTCTTCGTTACTGTCTGAGTTACCATTCATTTTAACTTATTAACAGAATTACAATTGTTCACAACTTATTGTTATTTTACACCTTTGTTGTTTGTTTTGATTCCAAATTTTGGTTTAAATTGACATTTAATGAAAAATTATGTAAAAGTATGCAAATGACAATTAAAGGTGTCTAGATTGTGAAAAACTACAAAATCGTGTTGTTATGAGTTTAGCGAAAAAAACTATATTGTATTATATTACATAGTAGATAATTAGGTTATAAGCTTGTATATTTCATTTTAGAATTACTGATAGATTAGGTCTGTTACTTATCTAATTTTCTGTAAACATCCCCTACAAGGACTTATTATTTGAGCAGTTTATCTTTTAACGAAATAATCTTCTATTTCTCCCTATTTTGCTTTGAACAATGTTTTAGATGGTGTAGGAAGGTTTCTTATCCGTTAATGGACACACATAGTTAAATCATTTTTCTTATGTTAAGGGTTCTTAGATTAGTTAGACATGCTATAATAGTAACCAGCAATTCCTCCCTTACAAAATTAATCATACAACGTGGCATTTTACTGACCTGTTATTTAAATTAATATGTCAAAAATTTATTTATCGGAATAAAACAAGATATACAAACAAATACCTATATTAAATCTTGACAAATTGAGACTCTGTATCACCTGGCGGGGAAGTGAATGATTAACTTGAACAAAATAAGAATGATACTTAAAACTAAACAAGTGCATGATCAGGTAGCCATTGCCAGTTTAACTATTAAATATCGTCCAATGTACTTAAGGAATTTTGTTAGGCGCCACCCGTTTATTCATTTTTATTTTAATAAAGTTCAGACTACTCTAAATTCACAATTACCGTTAAAAAGGGGAAAACGTGTAACTATTTATAATCATCTCTCATAACGTTAATCGCTAGTTACAACAACAGACAAATATCTTTTATACGTAAAAATTTAAAATCATGGGCGGGTTTACAAATCCTAAAGTCAATACTCGTATTATTCGATACCCATTTGCAGCCCCCTCAAGCTAACATTTATAGATGTTAGGTACCTACTTTACAATTTAATTCATGGGACCTTACCATCTGGTATGGTACAGCTTTCATATCCATTTCATTTGCTTACTCACAAGCCTTCAACAAAACTACAAGGCACAGATCATCTTCAACGCAGGAAAAGGCAAAGTAACATATAACAAATAAAAACAAATAAACATAAAAACATGAGAGAATATTATTCATAGGTTACATTATGTCATTATAGTACTCCCGCAAGTTATAATAGGGTCTGACAATTAAGCAAAGTTTCACTGTTTTCTTGAAGAGTTTCAGAGAAGATATATTTTTTAAGGATACTGGTAGATGTTTGTATCTTTTTTACTATTATAAATTATGGAATTTTTTGTAAGATTTAAAGTAGGGATAGACAATTGAATATTATGGTCTTGGCGAGTATTATAGTGACTTTCTGGTGTGTCGATCAGATTTTTATTTTTATAAATGATGCACAAGACTACTGTTAAGATCTTGTGTAACAAAAAGTGGTTTGCATGGGGTTCTTAAATACGCTTTACAAATATATCTTAGCGATCGCTTTTGTAAAATAAGGATGCTATTTAGCAGTTGTTGACTGCATGATCCCCAAAATGGAATACCATATATTAAATGAGCCTCTATTAGGACAAAGTAGGCTGTTTTTGCCGTAAAGTCACCCAGTTCATTATATATTGTACGAATTGCATAACATCCTGTAGCTAATTTCTTACTTAAGTTCGTTACATGTTAATTAAAGTTTAATTTATTATCAATATGCAATCCTAGAATCTTTACATGAGTTCTAGTACCCAGTTTGTTATGTCCTAAGGGAATCTACTCTAAATTACATCCACAAGTTACTGTATTTGTCTTGGTTACATTAAGTGTAAGTAGGTTTGAATCGCACAATTTTTTTACCAAGTGTATGTCGAAGTA
This sequence comes from Rhamnusium bicolor, assembly GCA_029963845.1. Classification (NCBI taxonomy): domain Eukaryota; kingdom Metazoa; phylum Arthropoda; class Insecta; order Coleoptera; family Cerambycidae; genus Rhamnusium; species Rhamnusium bicolor. The sequence continues at coordinate 82,738 of JANEYF010000078.1, forward strand.
GATCATTTCATATAACATCTCTAAGTCTTTATTGTGCCATAAAATCGTTGTATAATCGACAAAGAGAGTTAAACGGTCAGTTATATTTATAGATGCAAGATCGTTAATATACAGTAAAAAGAGAACTGGGCCAAGCACGGATTCCTGCGGAACTCCGCAACTTATGTTGACTTCATCAGAGTAACTCTCTAGTGATTTTACTCTCTGTTTGCGATCACTAAGATAGAATTGAAACCAGAGGAGAGATGTATCCAAAATTCCGTATCGCCGAAGTTTCTCAAGCAATATATCATAGTTCACAGAGTCAAAAGCTTTGGACAAATCACAAAACAAAGCTGCAACTGCTACACCCTTATTTTTTTTTGTGTAAACTTCAACTAAAAAATCAAACATAGCATCACCAGTACATTTATTGCTTTGGAATCCGAATTGATTAATGTTTAGTATTTTATGGATATTAGGACTCATGTAATCGTTTCTTAACAAGTTTTTCAATAATCTTTGAAAGGGTGCATAATAGTGATATAGGTCTGAAATCTCAAATTTCAGACCTATATCAGTACCGCCGTCCTTGTGAAGTGGGATTACAATTTAGGTTTTTAACGAAGAGGGAAATACACCGGTGTTGAAAGAGTGGTTTATTAGGCGGATTAATACGTTTAGAGTTCTGTCAGGTAAGTTTTCAAAGATTTTTGCCGCTAATTCGTCCACTCCCGAACTATATTTATTTTTAATTTCCTTAAAAGTTACTTTTAGTTCTTCAATATTGGTGGGGGCTAAATTCAAGCTATTGGAAATGTTAATGTTCCTTAAGTACTCTTTTGAATAATTTGGCGCAACAATATTATTGGTCAACTTTTTTCCGATACTACAATAGTAATTATTTGTATCATTGAAGTCAAGATTAAATTGTAGAGGAGCTTGGTTATTTTTCCCTCTCAAATTATTATTAATGATGGCTCAGCTCTCTTTTGATTTGTTTGAAGCTGCCGGCGTGAGTCTGTTTTTGTAGTAACTTTCTTTTGCAATTTGAATAACTCTTCTATACACACTTCGATATTGACTTTTATAGTTGCTTCTACTATAAATTCTACCGAATTTGAACCTATATGTGGAATTTCTTATATTTAAATGCACAACACTATGAAAGGAGGTCTAAATACATATAATATACAGACTAATGTTACTACAGTGTATTAGGGAAAACTCAAATTATTTTTCCACCAAATTATTATCGTATTTATTTATATTAGTAAAAGACTTTTCTTCTTTCAGTTTGTCATGAATAAGAATTAGCGTTCCGCCGTGTATAAATTACTATAATCACCATGTATAATAGTCTGTATTAAGGATCCACCAGTTAACTGAAAATAATATTGGTATAAATAATAATGTAAATATTGACATAGTTATTCATATTGTGCACCTTTCCATCTGCTGGTCTTCGTTGACTGATTCTATCAAACATTTTTCCATAAATGTTAATTATAAACACAACTAAACTAGTCACTACTAACATTTTTATGAAGGGAAGGGACAATTTTTGCCTGACAAAAACACAATAATATGTTTCTATATTTTTATTTTGTTGAGAACATATCAGAATACAACAATATACTAACTGGAATAGTTCCTTCGCAGAGTTATACACATTTAATGCTTCAAAGTCTTTCTTCTTCTGTATATTTCATTTATTTCATATATATGTTCATTCATACATTATGCTTCTACAAGCCTTAAACTTACTAAAGCTAAAATTTTAGTCCCTCTTACAATAATTATCGCCCAATTTTTAATGAAGCAACTTCATACTCTCAATAACCAAATCAAAGAAGCTTTTCCATACTTATCTCGATGAGTGATCATTTGTTCACCACGTGGTTGTCTGCCTTTTTCCACATTCTGCTACCTATATACAAGTAACCCCATTTTTCTTGTTTTCTTCGTCATTTTACACGTGCACTTACTTATTATGTATTAAATATGCCAAGTTCTTTTCATCAGTTTATAATACAGATAAAGCAAAGTATACATTTGATTTTTCATACGACAATGGTAATTGTTGTAATGATGCGTTCAATCTGTATCTGATTGGTGAGCCAGATTATAATGCAGCTATTACGAACTAAACCTAAAAAAAGCTGCTGGTGTTGATGTGATTCCACCATACAATAAAGTATGTCAATAATTCACATTTTTAACTTAATTTTGAAAACTTCTACTTTTCGCACTGCATGGAAGTTACCAGCGGCATATACTCTGATTCACAAGTTTGGGAACAAAATGAATGTAGAAAAATTACGGGGGTATTGCAATAATGTGTGCTCCAGTTGTCTGAACAAATTATATATTTTCCCCCTATTTAGACAGTATAAAATAGCTTAGTAGAAGAGCAACATGAACTGGTCTGTAAGAGATCAATTATTAACAATAATTTATTTACATTTACAAATTATGATTAATGATTATGAAACTTTGGAGGAAAAAAATCATCTCAACACTATATTTATAGATTTTACAAAAGTATTCGACAAAGTTGATCATGATGCTTCGTTGGAATAGTTAAATAAATTAGGTTTGTTTGTAAAAATTCATGTTGCTTTTGAAATAGTTATTTGTATAACAAGTGTTGAAAGTATACTTTTGTCGAAGGAAAATGATAGTTGCAGCCTGAGACGAAGTCGCCCAAGCAACATTCGGACGACGAATGTTTTGTTCGCAACTAAAAGTCGGTGTGCGACGTAGGCACAACGTCGTGTTGATCCATATTTGTATTAATCTGGTCAATAAAATATGGGTCGATTCGATGTAGAAGACCGACTTTAGTCGTTGTGATTACCGACCAAATATTTACCAAAGTTTACGTAGGCTTAAGTGGTTGTTAGGCTATTAACAAGTTTGGTTTTATCAATTTTTAGCATCAGAATGAGTTAAAAAGCATAAATTTAATAAATTCTTTAAACTGAACCATTTTTTTTACCTATTATTTTTGAACAGCATTTGAATTTCTTTATTACAGCAAAGTTTATTTGTGTTATTGCTGAGAGTGGAGTGCTCCTAAGAAAATAGGTAGACATTTAGAAAAATAAAATAAAACAAGAAACGTTCCCAAATTTATAAATTCCCATTTTCTTACGAGCATCTTCAGTAATAATACAAATAATCTCAGTGGTGTAGTTGGCTTCAGCGGGCGATGGCAGGTGTGACTAGAAATCTAACTATCACAACTGCGGGTTGGAATCCAGCCACTGGCACTAACAATGTCGGATGAAATGATTGTATATTCACGTTTATCCAAGTGTAACTACTTTCTAGATAGCATCGATTTTGGATTCAGGGATTATCTAATTTCTGTGGTGTTTATTATAATCTAAGAAGTATTCAATAATTGTTAATGTTCCATGGTATTATTTCAACTATATTTAATTTGAAATTTAATATTACACAACATTAAATTTAATCGCAAAGTGTCTGTCGGGCGCATTTTCTAATATAACAAATCGGCAACAAGAACAAAAATATGAGTACGATAATTTTTTTATACAATGTACAACAGAGGCATTTCCAGTATCAATCGATACGGCATAACTTTGTAAGATTTTAATATAGCATTAACTTCTTACATTTCAAAATCCAGATAGAACTATAATAATAATATTAGATGTCATTACAATGAAACAATATACTATAATTTGCATCATTTAATTCCGAGGAGGCAACATAAATGAAATTGCTTTGACCGTGAGCAATATATTTTATAATTCAAGCAATTCGGTTTTTAAACAAATGCTTTATTTTCTTATTATATTTGAAATTCTTTTAAATGTCAATAATTCAACAACCAATAATGATTGTCAATATCTGAAATAAAAACAAATGTTGTTTTGGTTTATAGGGTGTATACTTAAAGTAAGTAAATGCTGTTACTTTTATTGATAAAAACTGCTTTAGCGTTTGTTTAAGTGGTAAACTTTTATAGAACCTAAAGTTATTCTAGAAACCGTACTTTTTTGGAGTTCTCTCCGGTGGGAAGAAGGCTGAATTGGTAAAGTACTTAGCTTCAAAAACGTAAAGCCCTTTTAACACTTTCCCCTAAATTTATCACACTGTGGGCGTTTTGGGACTAAAAAACGAGAAACTTACGAAGATTGAATCCTAATGTTATATAGATATTATATACCAAATCGTCAAAGAAAAACGCTAGTCTGAAACGAAAAGGATAGCTACATTACTTATTAATATAGTGTCCAAATTTGATTATTAACCGTTTTGCTGTAAAAAATTCGTGGAGTTTTGCAAAAACATTGACTCTTATGAGGCCGCAAAACTTTGATAGACTGTAATTCGATTCTAGTATCGCTGGAAATTAATTAATTTCAAGGTACTAAGTAGTATATCTTCGATTACTTCGAAAACTAAGCCTCAAAACGAAAATTTCCTTATAATAAAGTAATAGAAAGTCTTCCCTCCATACGCTTACATTTTCGGCAATCACTCCTCACTTCAACAACAAGTAATGTAGGTTGTTTGAGGGGTTATCAAAGATCTTTCAAATATTATAAATATAGTTGACGCAATGTGAATCAACACATCGCACATGGCTAAACGGGGACTCAAGCAAGTCAACGTCCTGACACTCTTGGCTGGTTTGCGATAGTTTATTGTTAGCCATCGTGGTAATCGCATGTATTACTCTAGCTAGCAATGGAACTTTCTCAGCGATATTTGCCACTTGTGCATCATATTCATAAATTCATAAGACGATTTCCCGATTTAACATACGATGTAACAGTGTGATACGATGCCTTGTTGCAAGTCAAATTTGATTGGTAGGAATTCAAGTAATTGTAAGAGATATATTGGAAGTAAAAGCCATAAGAAAAATCGTCAACTGTAATTTCCATACTGGGTGTTTTCGTGTTACCTTATTTTTATGTTGACTGTGTGTAATATTTCAGAAAATGTATGAAAACGTTTATTGAGATGTTTACATTTATCAACAGATAAAAAAGGTTTTTGACCCTCGAGACTGTTGAAAGATAATTAGTCATATTTTGTATGATTATTAAAGCTGGAAATCGTTTCTGTGTATCATAGTCGTAGAGTACAGATGTACTTACTGTCGCCAGCATTCACCTTGACCGCGAAACTCTTTCTTCAGTCCAGTCTATTATTAGTTTTCGAGTTGTGTACACGTTAAGTCACTTGGGCGTATTGTATATTGTTTTTGTGTTTTTATTTTATTTGTTGTACTGTATTGTTGATATTAATTTAATAATAAAGCATGTCAGACGTACGCAGGAGTAGAAAACGACCATTTGCTGACAAAGTGAATAAATTCATAGGTGAATTCCCGAATTTTTTCTATGATGGTGCTAAAATAATTTGTAAAGTGTGAGAGAAAGATTTGATGTGCTGGGATAAGCGTGATTGTGGACTTCACGTAAATAGTGTACACCATAAAAATAAAAAAAATGGCGTGCCTTCGACAACACAGTTTATGTTTGATTTACTATTAATGCTGATTGCCTGTGATGTGCCATACTCGATAAACAACCATTTCGAGAGTTCTGGAAGAAATACAATGCCCAGGTGAAGTTACCAAGTCGCACAACGTTATGTAACTATCTACCAACTGTACACGTAAACAAGGTAAATAAGATGAAATGTGAATTAAAAAATACACGGCTGTGGTTATCTGTTGATGAGACAACAGATTGTAAAAAAATTCTATTTTAAATGTTATAGTACGAGTACTGGACCCTCTTAAACCGACAGTTCCACTGTTACTAGCTAGTAAAAGACTAAGTCAGTGTACTAGCGAAACAATTATCAGAGTGGTGCTGGAGACGTTAAAAAAAATTTGAACTGTCAAAAAGTCAAGTGTTGATGTTGTGATTGATGGCGCCGTGACAATGCGTTCCGTAGGCCGTTCTTTGCAAGAACAAGGTTGTACGTTTATACATGTTACGTGTAAAGTGCATGCTTTACATCTTGTGGCAGAAACTATTCGAAAAGGTTTTCCATAGGTGGATGCATTAATAGCAAGTACAAAAAAAGTGTTTCTTAAATCTCCTAAACGTCTCCGTGCATTTCATAGCAAATGTCCCGGTATTCCTGAACCACCACAGCCGATTTTTACACGTTAGGGAACATGGTTGCAGGCAGCTTTTTATTATGCTGAATATTTACAACAAATACAAGCTGTGATACTACAATTCAATCCAGATGAGGCTGCAGCTATTAAGGAAAGCCAGACAAAATTCGAAGATATTTCTGTTGAAACAGCTTTAAAAAATATTGCGAAGAACTATAAACCATTAATGAAAGCATAAAAAATTAGAAAAGTGCGTTGTCGTTAGCGGAGTCACTGCAAATAGTGGACGAAGTAAATCTACTGCTACACGATATAGGTGACGCAACAAATGAGCGCGTTAAAGAAAAGTTCGCAAGTGTGTTAAATAAAGACACCGGTTTTACCAAATTAAGACAAATATGTGATGGTGCAACCCCAGGTCCGTAAGTGCGTTCAAAGACTATTTTACGTATGTGTATATTACATCAGTAGATGTCGAACGGTCGTTTTCAACATATAAGAATATGTTTTCACCAAAGCGAACATTACTCATGGAGATAACCATAGACACTTACCTGATGCTGCAAAATGGCTACACATCTTCTCCAGTTTGTGATAACCAAGCTAGTTCATCAAGCTAGTTAAGAGGGTAAGTTTTACATACATTGTTATAATTTGTAACAGTTTATTGTTTCTCATATTAGTTAATTTCTCGTACGCCACTGTCCCACGGAACATTTTTGACAGCGCTAAATTATTTATGTGCTGACTGGTTTATAGCAACATTTAACAAAATGCAATGTAAAGTGTCGATTTATGTGCAAATATTGCAAATCCTAAATATTATTGTTTGCTATCTTCGATCTAAATCCAGTTTCTACTTATATATAATTAACTACGTTTTCATGGAGTATTCAGATCTATTTGAATGTGCTTCCCGAATTGAAAACTGCACGAAAACAGGTATTTGGTTCGATTTGAGTCCCAAGGTCGATTTGGCTTTTTCTGGGATCGTGTCGAGATCCAACTCGAAACAACTACATGAAAATGGGTATGGTATTGAATCTAGACATGCGCACTGTCAGCTGTGAAGTTTGTTTTATAACTAACAAGTTCCAACCTCTTCAAAGTTTCCATTTTATGGCTGAGTGGCTGTTAAACTTAATTTATTAAAAATAAAAATATGATACCTGCCCCGAGATGACAGTTAACAGCTGGCAAATATCAGAATTTCAAAACGGGATTTCAAATTATTTTAGATTGTTCATGAAAACTTTGAATGGTATTGGACTGCGTTCGATTTCCATACTCCATGAAAACGTAATTACTAATTGTTTACCCGCGTGGAATTTGGAACAATATATTAAAAGTTTTGTAATCAATGCACCCCCTCCCTATCTTCATAGGAGCTGAGATATTTAGCATTTTGTATTGATAATTAGTGATGAAGGTACAAAAAATTTAATATTTCAACCCCCTATTGCCAGGAAAAGCCTTACGGGGAGGTAGGGCTCTAGGAAAATAATCAACACTATCTTCAATACGAACCAGGATATTAAGCATGTTATGTTGACAATTGGAGTTAAAAGAAGTAAATCCTGTGGGGTGGTGTGGTTCTATTGGGAAAATAAACCCACTATATATTTAACATTTTATCATTTTGACATGATTATGGTATAGCATTTATGATTTAAGAATCATCCGATTTCGCTCAATTTTTTCGATGTCTCGTCGATTTAACAATCTTCTGATTTCGCTCACTTTTTTGCGCTCCTTTATGTTTTTAGACATTTGTATGGGTAACCTTATATTATAAGCAAAAATCAAGTCGATATCTCATTGAAACTAAGAGATATTAACGAATCCGTGAAAGCACATTTTATCCCCTTTTCAATGTCATCCGAGATACGCCATTACCAATGAGATGACAAGTATGACATCACGTTCCTCATGTTAGAAGAAATAGTTGAAAATACTATAAAGTCTGAATTATGAAACAAAAAATTGTGGATAACTGTTGATGAAATTCGGACGCTAGAAATAAAAATATGCGACATGTTTTAGTACGTATTTTAAAATCAAATCAGCTATCTCGTAACTAATTGAAAATAAAAGATTTGGAAATACCAATTTTGAAGCAGTACAACAGCATGTAATAAACAATCTAGAAAAATTTCGCCTACATAAGCATCATAGTTTAATAAAGATGGAGCTATTAGGCTTCAAAAACAAAATAAACGTTTAGTGCTATATCCCCCGCCCCCCAAAAACCATGCAGCTACGGACACGTATTTCGGAGTTTTTTCTCCTGGTCGGCTCATTGTAGCTAAGGAATTGTATCTACGATGGGATAGATCAGGAACAAAAACTAACATAAGGCTGGAAAGTACAATACACAATACTTCATTAATGCTTTTATGTTTCCATGTGCCACATTTGGAGCTTCGATGAGCGCAGTCTACATATATTTATATATTTTTTTCTCTCTGTTATTGTTGTAATTAACTGATTATAAAATATTTAATTGTATTCATATTTTTTTGTTATAGATATACATCATATATTAAAATTTGTACTCTTAAAATTTATATGTTAGAGTTGAGTAGCAGTTTTTTACTAGGCTTCGCCCACAGGTCTCATATTGTTATTGTATTATCCAATAATGTATCTAATAAAGTCCTTTTATTATTATTACTATTATTTTTAACATATAGTGCGACATTCACAGCGAAGTGAAGCCATTTTGGTGATACATGTATTGGGATCTCGGAAACTATAAGAGATAGAAAAACAATTAAATGGGGAAGTTCTAAACTATTTTGTTACCAACTAATAGCCACCTTCAAAATTATTCCAGATTTTTTATTTTTCAATATTTTTTAAATCTGTAAAAACATTCTCAAACAGCTTCTCATAAAATACTTCTAGAGAATTTTCAACGTTTCGATATGAATACCATGGCTCTCTTTACTAAAAACTTTACAATATTATGTAAATAAGTTCTAATAGTTATCAATAAAAATATAGTAGGCAGTAATACTTATTTACTTCAACAAGATACGTAACAAAATGTCAATTCTACAGACATTTTTCTCCACAGAAAAAAAAATAGGTAAGTAAATTAAAATTTCATGCACTAAAATGAAAACTGTGAAATATCAAGTAGAATTTTTTCATAAAATTGTTGACGACAAATATTGATTACGTTCAAATTTTTGCGTGGTGTATGTTTTAATTTTTTGAAATGGCTTTACATTATTCCAACGAAGAAAAATTTGACATGTTGGTGTGTTATGTTAAAAATAACAGAAATGCGAATATGGATTCAAATAGATATTTTAAAAATGTTCCAGAGAGGCAACAACGTAATGAAAGATATTTCCTAAAACTTGCTACAAATTTGATAAGTTTTGACGTACCGTGTGTTAAAATTTATGAAAAAGAAAATGATAACTGTGACAACAATTTAATAGATTATTTCAATGCTAACACAGCATCATCAACAAGGGTAGGTAATAGAGAATTAAACATTCCTAGGACTACGATTTGAAGAGTTTTGAAGAAACACTAATATCGTTCGTACAGGCACTATCGTAGAAGACAGGAAGGCGATTTTTGAAGTTTGGTAATTGTTATGTTATAAAAGCTAAGAAAATGCGAACTTTAGCAATAACGTTGTTTGGATTCATGAAGCATATTTTAGTAACTGCGAAGTCTTTAATAAGTATAATTATTATCATTGGGCTCCTGAAAACCTTGGATTGCGTGTCCAACGCAGATTGTAGAGACGATTTGGCTTTAATGTATGGTGCAGCGTTTATGGTAAACATGTTTTCGTTTACTCTTTACATTAAAATCATTGTAATAAAACAATAATTTTCTATCTTCAACGAGCGTATACATTATTTATTCTTTCTTTAAGTAAAATTAGCGAGTTTTATTATTTTTAAGAAATCGACTCATTAAACCATTTTCTCTATAACAATACATTAACCAGACAAAGGTATCTAAACATGTTAGAAAATCAAATTTTAGCGGCAATTATGGCAATAGTGCCAGAAAATCAACTTCATAATATTTGATTCCAACAGGACGGTTATCCAGCCCACAATTTCAGGGAAAACTTAAGTGACTTTCGGAGACAGACTTATTTCCAATGGTGATCCAATACCATGGCCTGCTAGATCACCAGACATTGCCCTTTGGATTTTTCCTGTGGGGGTATGTTAAAAACGAAATTTATGAGTTAGAACCTCCTGAGTGTAGCAGTGCTCGGAGAAAAAGTAAGAGGCCTATTTGCCGGCATTAATAGGAATACTCTTTTAGAACAATGCCAAAGATGTATAACCAAAAATGGTCAACATTTTGAACATTAATGTAAATAGTTATGTTTTAAACATTTTTTTAATTTGTCGTAAGATTTTTAATGTTAATAATATAGGCAAATTATGTCATGGATTGTTATTGGTAAATAGTTATGTTATTTTAATTCTCTTAGTTTTCATTTATAATTATTAGCAGTAATTATTTAGAAAAAATTTGTTTTTCATCAAAAAGTAGTTCTCTACTTACGTAACTTAAGTGCATTCACTATATTATAGTATTTATTCTGTGATATTGCCATAACTAGTCGAAAAATGAGTTTTTAAAGAATTTCCCATTTTTTGTCTACAGGTGATATCGTTGAAAATCTAAAATCGAGATCTTTTTAATGAGTGAAAAATCCAATATGGCCCATAAGAAAAAACGAACCTGATGATAAACTTCAATAATCGAAATATTGAAACTAAAATCCGACTAGACAGCTAAATTCTACGAAAAAAGTTGCTTTGGAAATATTTTTATAGATTTAAAAAAATTTAAAAATAAAAAAGTTATAGCTGATATTAGAAAATGCAACATTCAACTTGTTCGACGATATCTCAAAATTCCCAACAGCTGGTATAGTTATGAAGGTGGCTATTAGTTGGTAACAAAATAGTCTAAAACTTTCCCCATTTAACCGTTTTTCTATCTGTTATAGTTTTCGAGATCCCAATACATGCATCACCAAAATGGCCCACACTGTATATATAAGCTATATTAATGATGCAAGTGTTTGCTCGGGCCTATACTAAACCATTGATTTTGATGAAATAAAAAGTAAAAGCAGTAACTAACTATTTCTAATCTCTCTACTTATTTTATATTTTCAAGGTAACGACAATGGAATTATTCCCATTGTGCCAATTTTAATTAAAAAACTACTAGAATATAGTTCAAAAGTACAGACTCTTAGGAACTACTAATGCAAATATTTTACTTCCTCAACAACATCCCCACATCACCTACCAATCACCAGTGGAATCTGTTTCAACATGGGGATCTTGAAAGGCAATGACTTATTACAGAAACGTTGATGGCATCAAAATAAAGCAGATGGATACCTGTAACGCAATATATTGTTATTTCAAATGCCCAGGAGTCATTCAAATGTCCAACAATCCAAGATCTAGCATCCATGTACGTTTATCAAATATCCCCTTAGCTATACGGCAATATGCATTATACATGACAATATTTATTCTAACAATGACAGTGAGGCTAACCCTAACTTTCGGCAAATGTCCGAAAAGTTCCGGTCTCCAGTGATTACTCTCTCTTGTTTTATGTTTATATACATAACCATCCCATTTCAAATGAATGGACACCATTATTTTATGTTATATTCATTTGAAAAGGCCATTAAATAATATATTTCAAGCAAACTTATATTTTTATAAGCACCAGAACAACAAATGCACTGATAGCTTTTTTCAAATACTTCAAATTTTAATGTCGAAGAAAATTTGTGTGTGTTTCTTTCTACAGGATGGGCAAATTTCGATGTCTGTATAGGGTAGCTCGGTAACTGTAAGAGATACAAAAAAATGGAAAACACATTCTGGATCTGTTTTTTTGAAACAAATTCATTGGCGAAAACAAAAATTTGCTATCGTGTTTTGTTTTCGAGTTATAAACATAAGTTCGATTTTTCAACTTTTAGAACATGTCAATATCTTGGTTGTTTATAAAGTTATGAAAAAACAACTTTTACATTCTTCAGGAACTTTTTTCTGTATAATACAGTGGGATCGAGGAAAATTTAAAAAGAAAGGTGCAATTTCGAGTTATGGCATAAAGTTGTATTTTTTTTAAATAGGAATCATAGTTGGCTATGGTTTAGTTAAAAAGGATTTTTTTTCTCTTTCAAACTATATTTCATATGTGGGGTCGCTTTTGATGTGTAAGTATTTAATAGCGAAAATAATCTTTTAGTAGATTACTTTTTGCATTTTTTTATATTTATTCCAAGTAGGCGTATGTCATCTATGACAGTGTTATCCGTATGTCAGTAAATTTCATATTAATAATTTTGTTTCCGTTATTACATCATTTAATCGTAAAAGTGAAGATGTATTATGAAAATTACGAGATATATGATATGCTAGAATACTTTATTCAAAGTAATAACAATTGTGATATTACATGCGAAATATATTTCATTCATTATTCAGAAGGGAAGACAACCTAATAAAGCTATTCTTAAGAGGTTAAAAGAACATCACATTAATTGTGGGTCCTTCAACAAGCCAAGACCAAAAAATTACAACATTAAAGATGCTGAAGAGACTTATATAACTGTAATTGAAATGGCGGTTGCAAATCCTTCAATTTCAAGTCGTCAAATTAAAGCTGATTTCGGGATTTCAAAACGTCAAGCTTTGGGTATTTTGAGGACACACAAATTCGACGATTGGAATTTTGCACATAATATCGTCAAAAAAATCAACAAGATCCATTCTTTTCTAGAAATGTAGTTTGGACAGATGAAGCCTATATTAACATGGCAGAAATTTTCAACAGGCATAACGAGCACTATTGGTCTGATATGAACCCTCATCGTACCGTTGACATGCGATATCAGGGACGCTTTGGTTTTAGTGTTTGGATGTGCTCTATGTGGCAATCGTATTTTAACATATCACATATTTCAAGAAAATCTTAATGGTCAACGGTACTACGAAATCTTAAACCAGAAAATTATTGAGTAAATTATGGACAATCTATCCTTAATTGAGGCAAGAAATCAGTTCTTCTAACAAGATGGTGCACCACCTCATAATATCAGGACCGTTTAGATTAAATACCAATTTTGGAAATAACTGGATGGGCAAGTAACGGATCAATGAGGTGTCCACGACGATCACTTGACAACGCCACGGGATTTTTTTCTTTTGGGGTCATATTAGAAACAAATTATACAAGAAGACCAGTATCGACATAAATGACCTCAGACAAAATTTTATAGACTGTGTGAATTCCATTTTAAATCCTCATATTTATAATACAGTTCAGAGTGTTATGAAGAGGTGTAATTTATGTATCGAACATAACGGATATCAATTTGAACATTTACTTTAATTTGAATTTTAATTTTGTAATTGTAATGTATTATAAAATTAGATATAAATATCAGATTTTTTGGTCTTGGCTTGTTGAAGGACCCACAATTAATGAAATTTTCTTTTAACCTCTTAAAAATAGCTTTATTAGGTTGTCTTCTTTCTGGATAACGATTGAATATATTTCGGATGCAATATCACAATTGTTATTACTTTGAATAAAGCATTCTAACATATCATATATCTCGTAATTTTCGTAAGACATCTTCACTTTTACGATTAAATGGGGTGTAATTATAACGGAAATAAAATTAATTAATATGCAATTTGCTGACAAACTGACAAACACTGTCATTGATGAGACACGCCTACTTGATAGTAGGTAGTAAATACAAAAAAACGCAAAAAGTAATCTACTAAAGGATTATTTTTGCTATTAAATACTTACACATCAAAAGCGACTCCTCATAATATGATATACAGTTTGAAAGAAAAAAAAACTTTATGCCATAACTCAAAATTGCACCTTTCATTTTAAATTTTCTCGACGCCACTGTATTATACACAAAAAAGTGCCTCAATAATGCAAAAGTTGTTTTTTCATAACTTTACAAACAACCAAGATATTGACATGTGTCTAAAAGTCGAAAAATCGAACTTTTTGTGTATAACTCGAAAACAAACGACGAAAGAAAATTTTTGTTTTCGGCAGTGAACTTTTCCCAAAAAAGAGATCGAGAATGTGTCTTCCATTTTTTTGTATCTTTTACAGTTACCGAGTTACCCTATACAAACATCGAAATATACCCACCCTGTACACCTAAATATCTAAATAGCTATTGTGATTGATTATTTAGTAGTATTCTGAGTTCTTTCTTTCGTATCCGTAACCATAATTAAATTTTAAGGTAAATAAAAAATTTCCAATGTGAACCTCTAAAAATTATAAAAATAAGAAACGAATTAAAACATATTTCCTTGATAAGAGGTAGTAATTATTAGGATTAAATTGTTTTAAAATATAATGGGGCATATTTTCCTATTGTCGCAAATTTATCAAAATGATTCCAAAGTTAAATCTTTTTGTCCGACCCTTATATGTTTACTACAAACCTACTACATAAATTTTGAATAAATAAAGTTGTACAATAATACAGTTTCTAAAGCCGCTGTGCCTAAAAGATTTAAAAGGTCGCTGCTTAAATAACCAACGTCAATAATTCAGTGGTGCTCCAGCTTATGTATGAGTGCGGACACCTCGGGAATATCAAATGAAAAAAATTATATTACGCTCCATTTGCCCTCGTCACTAGTTTATTATTATAATATTTTAATATTAATGTCATTGTTAGATAATTTTCCTTTATGAAATAAAAATAAGTGACACTTATTATAATGAATTATGTTAAAAAATGTACTCAACTTCTTTAAGTGTAAAATTGGCATTCCATATTTCCAATTTTTTCGTTGACTTTACTTGACAATGACTAAAATTGTATATCAGTATTATATAGAACTATTTGTAAACATATAGCAATCATCTAAATAATTTGATAAATATTTTTATTTACTTATGTGTCTTATTCCAGGTCCGCAGTAAAATGATTTTTGTCTGTAAATAATGTTGCGTTTTTATTTATAGTGTATTTAAAATATAAGCAATTATTTATTTGTCTCTGTAGTCTTATAAAACTGGCAAAGGCATAACACATACTCCGACAGTTATAGTTAAAGTAACTACTTAGAGAGAATTCATCACTACTAGTAAATTTACGGGAGATTCCCTATGGATCTATAAATTGTGGCTACCAAGAGCTACTAAAGTTGTTAAATGAATTTATAGCTACTATATGTCGGACACTGGTCATTACAAAATTTATAGCTACATCATTCACTTTCATAAAGAAAAAAGTTGGTAGAAATGTAATATGGAATGTGTTTGAGGAATATTTATATAGCTAATAGTTATTTTAATTCAATTCATGTTGTACAACTAGCATTACTGTTTATAGATTTAATAAATACCTATCAATTTTTTCAACAACCATCTTTGTTGTTTAGAACAGTATTTATAATAATAGCCTAGCTGATTTTAAAGTAACTCATTTAACTTCACTATAAAGTATTGATAGGACAATCAAAAAATTTTGTTATGTTGTCTTGAAATTTATTTTATATCATTAACCCAGGCATGGGTATAAAGGATTTAGTTAATTGGATTAATATTTATTATTATGGGTAAAATGTGAATTTTTGGCCTTTCGGGATGATTCTGAACAACTTTTCTTAATTTAAAAACAAATTAAGTTCCTCTTCTTGGTAAAAGTTTAAAATATAGAGTAGAATGAAAAATAACTAACTGAAAATTTTTTTACTAATTATTATTTAATAACTTTTACAATTCTTATCACAGATAAGTATAACATATATCTTTTTAAACAATTATTTTCCCGGCTATTTGGCAAAACGCTGAAACTTGAATTACAAAAAAAGATAATATGCACATTATGTTCAGTACGACTGAAATTAAAAACAGCATTATTGAGTCAGTCGTACTGAACATAATGTGCATATTATCTTTTTTGTAATCCAAGTTTCAGCGTTTTTGCAAATAGCCGGGAAAATAATTGTTTAAAAAGATATATGTTATACTTATCTATGATAAGATTTGTAAAAGTTAGTAAATAATAATGAGCAAAAAATTTTCAGTTATTATTTTTCATTCCACTCTAAACTTTTCTTAATATATTTTTTTTATAAAAAAATATCTAAATGTATTTTGCGTTGTTTTAATTCAATCTTGCATCGTAGGTGGATTTGCATTTGAAGGGGGGTGAATGATTTTTTAAGCATAAGTAGATCCTAATGATCTCTATCTACTGAGAATTTAGTTCAAATTGGATAAAAACTAATAAAGTTACAGTATTAAATGAGACATTGTATTTGTTGAGTACTGTATGCAATAGTTGTTTTCAAGAACTCAAGATATGACAGCAAAATTAGGGCTGGACCTATAACAAATTCGTGACAATCAATTTCTTCAGAAATGTCTTCCTTATAGTGTAAATGTCTTCTGGCTAAAAATCAAAAACATTTCAGTAGGGGAATATCCTGAAAACCGAGCCGCCACATTGGATTTTTTTTGTTTTTGGCCAATAACTCTTATTTAGCATTTCTTCAAAAATTATTTAGAGGTGATAACTTTACAGCCACATCTCGGTGCCAAGATTTTGAAATTTGATAATAAATAGCGAAATTATGATTCTTTAAAATTACTGAAACTTCAGATTCTGCTGTAAAAGTGCACAAAAACTCTCATATTCAACATTGCATGGAAAATATTCACGAGATGAGAAGACATTTAATTTCCGATGCCAACAATTCGGTGTTAAGTATAGGTATATTCCCGTTTATGACAAAAAACGATCGTTTATACATTATGTTTAATTCATGATTAAGGTGCTGATTCTAATTGAAAAAAAGTATACAAGTGAACAAACGGAAGTTTTTGTTGTCCATACATCTTTCCCTTCTTAACCCATATAATAAACTCGTATTTTGAGCTTAATGAATTTCTATCGTATTGGAAATTGTCGAAAATCATTCGAGACCAAAAGCTAATAAGCCTAATGGGTTTACACTAATGTAGTTGTGATGTTTTGTGAAAAACTACCTTAGTGTTATCTTCACATCAAAGGTTCCAACGTACTTCAGGACTAATGAATTGAAGGATCTAAGACTTATTAGCATTCTACCCGCCCTGTCCAAATTGATGGAAAAATATATGCCCTATCAAATTAAATCGCATGTCTCCCACTTTGATATACTTCCCCACAACCAGTCTGTATTCCGTCAGAATCATAGCTATACAACAGCGCTGTTTAAAGTAACTGATAATATCCTCTCTGCGATTGATAGAAATGAAGTGACAATACTTGTCTTGCTGGATTATTCAAAGGTTTTGAATGAAGATGTTCATTAATTTCTAAGTCTGAGAAATTTTCCTTATTTGGTAATCCAACTAAATTGTAAATCTGCGGTAGTGGCCTTTGGAAGAAAACTAATACAAGTTAGAATTTTGAACCTGAAAATATTTATATTCAACCAGACTGTCTTCATATACAAGATACTGCAAAGAATTTACATAGATTCGAAATTGAAGTTTTCGACTCACGTTATTAACATAGCCTGGAAAACTTTTAATAAAATAAAATTAATCTGCAGTCGTCATCTTTAGATTTATTTTATTTTAAAAAATTTAAAAATAATTATAGTTTTTAGTTTTATTGTAAGTTATAAATAATTAAAAAAATTTTTAATATTATTTTTATTCCTCTAAAAGTTTACGATTTGCATGGAACAGTATATCTGTACTGTCCACTGCAAATCGTACCATGCTTTGCGAGTCACTAGTTCTATTTCACTTAAATTATACTGAAGTAGTTTATAATCCGTTTATAAGTAACCAAGATAATCTGAGACCACAGCGTATTCAAAATATCTGTTTAACGACGCACGGACGTAAGTTGGAACATATTTCATCTAGCATAAAAATCTTAGAATTGAATGTTAAGCAAAGAAGATATTTACATACATATTTGTTGTTTCTGCACAAGCTGGTTAGAAATAAATCACCTCCATACCTATACAGTAAAATTACATACAGAACTTATGTATACAATATCAACCTGCGACATAATAAACTTTTAACTATGTCATCCCATACGACACCACTGTATCAAAGTTCATTCTCTTACGTTGCTTGCAAAAACTATAATAATTTACCCACTGAATTAAAATCTCTTAGCTTGTTACAGTTTAGAAGTAATCTTTAAAAATTGTTTCTGGATGGTTACATGAAATTTTAGTAACATTTGAATTAATAGTATTTATAAAAATATATATTACTAACAACCAATTTAATGCCATCAAATATTGTCATTTTAGCTTTCATATATTTTTAATTTGTCTTTGTTACATACGAATTAATACTAAATAAATGTGTTAATTTTATAGGCTGAGTGTAAGAGTGGTACAGCTTATAGTCTCTCCAAACTCTAATTTTTAGTAGATTAGTGTATGTTAGAGACTGTAGACATGTATTATTTTTTTGTAATATCTGCTAATAAAAACTATTATTATTATAAATTTTATTGAATAAGAAATTGTCTGATAATATAACGACAAGTATTAATGAAATGAATCAAGAAAAAGTAGGAATTGTTAATCATCAAAGGACGCATCAACTTCTGCTGCATTAGAACAATAAAGCCCAACGCATGTATCACCATATCTGACTAATTTTTGCATATCATTTGATTAAAGAGTATCATCAGACTACTGAGCTAGGTAACGCAGTGGCTTACGATTCGTGGCGTAGCTGGTTTACGATTCCCGGGTACAAATCCCGGCTTCGATTTTGACAAAGTAGAAGGAATTGGTTGTGCGTGTCTGCGTTTTTTCAACTGTATAACCCCCGTCTGTATAGCTTCGGCTTTGGTTTGGGGATGGTCTAATTTATGTGGTGTTTTTTTGTTTTTTTTTTCATCATTATTAATCCCTAAATAACATTGATAGCATTAATAACATAATAAGCAATAGTATAAGTTACATCTCCCAGCAGAAGTAATATCTCATTGGTGGCCCCTTGAATTGGGACACCATGTATATGGATGATTTTTAAATTATAATTATAATTCATTTTTTATAGAAGTCAATAATTATAATTCTTGCTAGTAAGAGGCGTAAATATGGATTTTCCGTGAATAGTTTATATTATACTATTAGTACCATTACATGTAATTATTACGAGATCAATATTAATTCTTTCGTTTAAGAGGCGTATGACGTTCCCTTTAATATTTTATCACTACTAAAAAAAATAATTAACAGTCATTAAGTTAAATATTGTAAGTATTTATTGGATTAACTGATTATAGTGTAACCTTCGCTCATGCAGCTTCGGCTTTGGATTCAGGAGTTGTCTAATTTCTATGGTGGTGGTGTTTATTATATCAAAATGAACTGAATAGAAATTATTTGGATAATTATAATGCATATTTAAATGACCCTGATTTTTTCAAGCTTTTACTTTGTTGCTGTGCCAATTTTTCTTATTATTATGTTTTTAATAGCAACCTACAGCCAATCCCAACATTCCGCAGGGTTAGTGGCTGTAGTTCCCAGAATCATGTGCCCTAACAGACGGAAAGAACCCAAAATGACCGACTCCTGCATTTGGCTAGCCAGCCAATCGGCTGATTTTTGGAAAATGATTTTCATAATCGAGAATACAATGAACAAACACCATTGATTAGTCAGATTATATTTACTTATTGTTCATGGTTATGTTTAAATTTTTAGAAAATATATACCTTCACAAGGAATTATAATTTAAATAGTCCTGAGGATGTGTCAAAATACACGAAATTATATCATAAATTTCTTATAATTCTCATAAATTCGATTACATGTTATTATGTAACATTTCTTGTGTAAAATTATCTTTTCTAATATAGCAATTAGAAAAAAGACACATAACACTAAGCACTGTGCACTATATACACACTGGCGAGTGTTAAAATGATTTAATATTTTTTACTGTGTAGCGTAGGGAATCATATGCCAAACACCGTTTCGAGAAGTAACTAACTCTACGCCGTCATAAAGCAAAGCCAACTGCAAGGGAACACGTGCTTAGTTGTCTATAAATTATATACGCCAAATCCCGTCTTCCCGCATAGATCCTAATTGTACGATCTGTAAAATATGCAACTAATATTACAGATATATAAATAAATGCATACATATCAAGTAATTTAATTATATAAAGGCTACTTAAAAAATATGATTTCTTTTTATATAACCGCCATTTATATAACCGCCGGGTTTTAAAAATGACAAATATTTCACTGCCTAATTATTACGTATGAAGTGTTAAAAAAAACGAAACAATAGAAAAAAATGTAGTGTTAAAAAATAGATCCAGTGTTAGTTCTGGTGTATAACGCCTTGGTCACTTGTCCACCCGTGACTCGTGGCAGATGATTGTGATTATTCCAATTTTATGAAATCCTTGAGAGGAGAGACTTATTATTTGGACAAATGGTTATTTATATTAAGGACTGCAAGTTCTCGAAGTTTCGTTCGAATCGGAGATTTATCCTGCCCTTGTTAAATTTCAAAAATGGGCCCCTTGTACTACAATCTCAAAAAATTAAGGTATCCTCTCATTTATCAAATCAAACAACGGAATCTGAAGATGAACCCAACAGAATGCCATTTGCGCTAACAGTACTAGACCAATAATCACTCTGGGTAGATCCTCTTTTTATTGCGATTGCAGAACATTGATACCATACATGCGCAGCAGTATCGTATTCTAGACCATGTTCTTTGCACTTGGAGTTGGCCACAATTTCCAATGTATGAAGGTGCATGTTTAGAGTAGTAAACTACAACAGATTATTGATGCTACTTACTAGTTCCTTCATTACCATCAGTGTTAATAAAAATAATGAAATGATCCATGTTTAGAAAAATAATTCTGATCTTAGATTTCTAAAAATAAATAAACTTTTCTGTCTATCTTCTCAGTTCTTTAACTACATCTTGACCAATGTTTAACAACAAAAATGGAGAATATTTATAACAAATTACAAAAGGCCATGGCGTATAGATGGGCTAAATATTCAGTATTTAACCATTTTCTTACTTTATCTTGAGATTTTAAACATCGCTTTCGAGAAAAAAAAGTACAAGTGATGTGTTCGATGATTTTTGCTTTTCAATTAAAATTTTGTTAAAAATTAAAAAAAGTCCCAAACAAATGTAGTAACAGCACACGAAATACGTAATATTTGCTTGTGACTGAATTGAAGTAAAAATAAATAAGTAAAATATGAGTGGGAAAGAAAAATTATTTCTTCAACTTTTTCAGATATTGTATGAATATCTGATGATAAACAGAATTTAAGCCTCTTGTTTGGTTTTACAGATATTATCTAAAAAACCAAACAAGGGGCTATAGTTCTGTTTATCATAGAAAACCTTGTTAAAAAATATATATAACTTTTATCCAATTAGAACGAGGTCAATTCTTAAGATATCGAGTACAAAAATTAAAGCAGAACACTCTGTAGCTAGGTTTAACAAAATAAATATGCATAATATTAATAAATATAATATGTATTTTAACTTATAGAAAAATGTAATCAAATAGGCATTATTTGAAGCCTAGAGAAACCCATTGTTAATTTAACTTGTAGAAACAGCCAGTATAAGAGGTATCTTTATTAATACTAACTTGCAGGATTTCTGTAGATTGAAGAAATTATATAATTAATAATTGTTAGATTGCCAGTTACCTCAGAGATACAGAATTGTTAAATAAAATAATAACAGATCATTGCTTCTTATTATATGTAATTAGCACAATTTAATAAATTACTTAAAACATATTATACATATTTTATAAAAAAAAATTAAAATAAAATAATAAAAAAAAATAAAAAAAAAAAAAAAACATATATTATATATTATAGAAAATTAATATAATAATAAAAAAAAATAAAAAAATATGTATATAATATTATAAAAATAAATTTAATCTAATAATTGTAAAAATGATTTCACAAAGATAAAAAGTTTATCGTCTTTAGTGAGCCCTTTTCTCGTTGTCTCTCACTAATCTAGATAAATGACTTTAACTACCTAATTCTCTAAAACTGTTAATAATTACACCTGTGCGACTTTTATTTAAAAGTACATCTTTTATAACCAATCTGTTTAATCTGTTTAATGCTGCAAGAAATTTAAGTTGTGAATTATTCTGTAAATATCATGATGATTGATTAAAAACGTTATCCAAAACCTATTCTAGGTTAATTTGATAATAAAAAAACTGCCTAACTGCAAGTGGGGTTTACTGCACCCAAAACTTTTATTACTCGGAAAAATACTTGAAGAAGTCCTATTTAAACAAGCGTTTAGTCCTTAAAAATTATTCTTGTAATTAATTGTAGCTATTTCATAAAAAAATAAAGAGTAATCGAGTAATTAATCAAATTTGTAGTTTTGTTTTAAAAACTGTAGAAATTACTAAATTACCAAATTAAAAAACAGTAAACTTACAAAGGAACAAAATCATGTAAATATAAAAAAATTAGAAATGGTGTTGAAATTGACTGCCATTCTCTCATATGTACAAGTTGCTGAGACAAATGAGATATCTTCTCACCTGAAACAGCCCCCAACATCTTTAGGAAAAATTTTAAAAAGCTTGAAGGATGCGTGCCCATAGTTTTTCTCATGTTTCTACAGGATTTGCATATACACCTTAGTTTTAATATAACTCCCAAAATAAAAAATCAAGTAAAGTAAGATCAGGTGTCCTCGCCGGCTGCATTACGGGTGCATTAAGAGCACCTAGTCAACATTCTGAAAACCTGATATTTAACAAAATACGCACTTCTCGTGCAAAGTGACGAGGTGCATCGTCGTGTATGTACCACATGCTTTTTTTGATGTATAGCTACATCTCCTATTAATTCTGGTAGCGTGTTTTGTAAAAAATTAAGGTAGTAGTGGCCACTGGACAATAACATGCTCCGCAACAATATCAGCGCAAACGTTGATAGTGGTTCACAATGATGATATGTGGATTTTTATAATTCCATTTGTGTAAATTCGTATAATAAATTTGGTATTCTATTACGATTAAAACACGACTCATCGATGAATAACATATTTGTTAAAAAATTACTGTTTATTGCAAACTTATTTCTAAGCCAGTTACAGAATCATAATTGAGAGGCCGTATCTTGTGTCAAAATGTCATGAACACGTTGAACATGAAATAGTTTTAATAGCTGGTCTTTCAACGATCTGTAAATAAGATCTTTCGACACTGTCAATTGAAGATTTTCGATATTTTGCTCCGTTTAGAAGTTTTTTTCATAATTCATTCAAACATATGCATAAAATTGTTTAATAATCTGAAAATAATTAATTAATTTTACCTCAAACAGGTGCTTTGTCAATAGACTTAGTGGGAAGTCACGCATTAATCAATCGACCATATACCAGATGTCACTGAGATAAGATTCACCCACTTTTTTTTGTTTAATTTTTTTACTTAGAAAAATTATATTAAATAGAGTTATATATAAATCAATATATAAATAAAAAGTCATTATTTAACTTAAAAAAATATTTATTATTACCGGTGATGATAAATATTAGAAAGTGACCTGTAAAAATATTACATGACCCCCTGTATATTTTTACAGTTTTGAATAGAGCATTAAATTTTGAGTTCTGCAATGTTACATATTTGAGTGGTTGGCTTTTGTCTTTCGTTATTATTAACGATATACAGTGCGTCCATAAAGTAACGCATAAAATTATTATTAGGTAAATAAATAATATTATTGAAAATTCCCGAAACACGTCGATTTTTGATTTTAATTTACTTTTTTTTTAAAATAATAATTTAATATACAGGGTGACCTACCTTCGAGTATTGACGTCATCACCAGTTTCTTTAAATGGAACACCGCACTTTTTTCCCAATTTCCGGATGTCCCTTGCTGATCTGATTCCAAAAATGTATCACAAGTTGCTTCAAATTCGTATAGGATGGGCAACAACACCAAAATTACAAGTTATTTACAAATGAATAAATCTACTAAAAAAATTAAATGAAATTAACGTATTGTGATACAACTACTTTGATAAACTCTTAAAAAACACCCCAACCACGTTTATTAGTGATCTTTGGCCCTCGACTATACGGTATTATTTTTATTGTTTGTAGGTATTTTTTGCCATTTGTTTTTTTAATTGACGTTAAGAACTGTCATAAAAAGTTCACTTCCATATTGTTAACGCTTCAAAGTAGGTACGTTTATGTGAAATCTAAATCTAATTTATCATATTAAAACTGTTTTTTGAAAATGCCCTTAACTGAAAGGGAGAGGATTGAAATTTTAATGATGATTGGTGTTGGCGATATGATGCGGACTCAACAAGAGGTATGCAGATTATTCCATGAAATGCACCCAGATCGTGAACCTATTTCACAATCTGCGGTAAGCAGAATAGAGCGAAAAATACAGAGAATTAGGATATGGGGGGTGCACCAAAGCAAGGTAGACCTAAAGTTAATGAAAATATTCAACAAGACGTAATTTTGCGGGAAAAATTGATATTGGAAAGTTTCAGTTCGAATTTTAAAAGTAAAATACACCATAAAGTACGTCTAAATATAGCTGAAAAGACTTTGACGAAGAAATGAATTCTAGAGTATATGATGGACCAAAATAATCGAAATAACAATTTCATTGCTAACGTTTTATTTTCCGACGAGGCAACGTTTTACTTGAACGGGCATGTTAATTGGCAAAACATCCGTTACTGGCCTCAGGAAAATCCACACTGGATGCATAGAATACCACACAAAGGGCCAATGTGTGGGCTGGTATTGTGAGAAATACAATTGTTAGTCCATAATTTTTTGAGAAAATTTGACAGGAGCATTATATCTGAATTTCTTACAAAATACATTAATTCCTGATTTTCAAATAGCCAATACTTTAGACAGCAGAATCTAGTTTCAACAGGATGGTGCACCGCCACATTTCGCTGCAGCTGTGCGCGAGTTTTTACACATAACCTTTCCAAATCGGTGGATAGGAAGAAGGGGAACAGTGGAATGGCCCGCTAGATCACCTGATTTTAGTTCACTAGAGTTACTTTTATGGGGTTATTTAACATCTAAAGTCTATACCAACAGACCTAGCAATATCCGTGAGCCAAAAGACCGAATCTGGCAAGAAATGTTGAACATAACACCCGCTGTGCTACAAAATGTCAGAGACGAATGTATTGCCCGGTTAGGTCATTGTCTAGTAGTCAATGGAGAACAATTTGAACATTTATTGTAAATTGTCTTTTGTAAAAATACAGTAACGTATATAACTTTCTAATTAAATTTTGATAAACACTTTTTGTATTGTTACCCACCCTGTACCAATTTGAGGTAACTTGTGATATATTTTTGGAATCAGCTCAGTAAGGGACATCCGGAAATTGGGAAAAAAGTGGGGTGTTCCATTTAAAAAAACCGGTGATGACGTCTTTACTCGAAGATATATTAAATTATTATTTGAAAAAACAGTAAATTAAAATCGACGTGTTTCGGGAATTTTCAATAATATTGTTTATTTACCTAATAATGAATTTAAGCGTTACTTTATGGACGCACTGTATTATTTATATGCAGAATGCTTATAAAAATTTGAAATTTACGTCTCAAATGAAGTTTGTTGTTTCTTTGATGACTAGATTATTGTATTACGTACAAAGATATTAAGTACAATGGCTTGAAATTAATTATTTTCTATTTTACTCTGGTCTTTTGTTTAATACTAATTTTGGAAACGTAGTTTATGTAGTGTTGGTTACGTGAAGTACGGCTCAAAGCCGAACGGCGCCAGCGAAGTTTACACCATTTTTTACTTTTTGTAATTCGAGTATTCAATAAAGACGTTTATTATTATTATTATTTTTTTTCGGAATATCCGATGCCGGACAGTCCTCCCGTGGCGTCTGACGCCTCACGGGAGTCGCGCCGGCGCATCAACTACAGCCACTCCCCACATCCCGCAGGGTTAGTGAATGTAGATACCAGAATCATGTGCCCTAAGCAGACGAAGAGAACCCAGAATGACCGCCTTCTGTATTTGGTCTGCCAGCCACTCGGCTGATTTTTGGCAGGCCGGTATGATCTTCAGTTCCGAGAGCAGCGTAGGCTTTATCCCCCGAGTACACCGATTATTAGAACGACCATTTTTACTGAGTAGCCTAGGTACAGCACTTGGAGCTCGTACCAGAGATCGCGATATTTGGTCCGTTTCTCCACTTCCTCCTATAGTCGAGAAGGACTATGTCAGGCTTGTTCGCTTGTTAGCCTGACAGTCGGGAACGAGTGTTCCAGTAAAACCCGTTTTCCCGTTCCCCACACGGCCCTCCCGGGCGTGTCACGAGTGCCTTAAATGGTAGTATAGCACTCGTAGCGCCGCATTATGCCGGTGGATGTAGGCCGAAATCGCATATACGCGACATGCAGATAGTAAGTGCATGAGCGATTCCGGCGCCTGATGGCAGGTCCTGCAGTTGATATCAGGAACCCCTACACGCCACACACGGCAAGGGTAGACCAAGGTGTTGATAACACCATCTTGGCAGGCCATAATGAATCCCTCGGTCTCCGACTTAAGCCCTGCTGACCTTAGAAAGGCGAAGGTTAGCCTGGTCAATAAACCCAGTGTTTCTATGTTCTTATAGAAGACCCCATGCTGGGGTTTATCGACGTGCTGCCGAAACAGATTTTCCTGTTCGGCAACTCTGATTCGGGCTTTCAGACGATTTGGCTGAAGTTCGGTGACTGACTCAACATCAGCACCTCACCGGCCTCCTCGTCTGATGTCAAATGCGAGACCGAGTTCATCTGCTGCTCTTTTTGCTGCCTTGAACAATCCTGCTCCCACTCCTACAGTTTCGTGATGTTTTACGAACCGCAAGAGGGGATCTGAGCTCCTGAGTAGTTACATGCCATACTGAGAACTACTCTGCTATGCGTACACTCCAAACTCAAGAGTCCTCGGTCTCCCCGTTGACGTGGGACGAACACACGAGGAACGGACGATCTAGGATGAATACTTCTGTGAATATTCATCATCTTGCGGGTATCCCTATTTAATTGGCGCAGCTCCTCTACTGTCCACTTTACTACTCCGAAGGAGTAGAGCAGAACCGGAACGCAAGCATATTAGTTGCAGACACCTTGTTCTTCCCCGAAAGTTCGGAGGACCAAAT
The DNA here is from genome assembly GCA_029963845.1 of Rhamnusium bicolor. Taxonomy (NCBI): domain Eukaryota; kingdom Metazoa; phylum Arthropoda; class Insecta; order Coleoptera; family Cerambycidae; genus Rhamnusium; species Rhamnusium bicolor. The sequence goes on from JANEYF010000078.1 coordinate 110,116, forward strand.
TTTTCGGAGGCGGTGTCTGTACTTGCCGCGGAGAGAATCTTTTTATTTGTAATACATCCTGGATGTGCCTTTGTTGCACACCTAGATATGTATAGGTCTCTCCGGCATCCAGATGTCTTAGGATGCTTCCGTCTGCGAGCTGCGCATCTTCAGGGAATTCCCCGCATCGTCCTTTCTTGAGGTGGACGACTGCACATTTGTCCAACCCGAACTCCATACCAATTGCCCGCGTATATTCTTCGACCACCCTAAGAGCGTTTTGTAGTTCGCGCTCTCCGGAGGCATAAAGTTTAAGGTCATCCATATAAAATAGATGGGTGACCTTATGCCTCCGGTCGCTGGGTAACCCACATTGTCATCTGCGGGTTTGGCGGAGCCCAACAGACAACGGCAGCAGCAGTGATATGCAGAAGAGGAGAGGACTCGTGGAGTCATCCTGGAAAACTCCTCTCCTTAATGCCACCTGCTCTGTCGTGACCCGTTGTGCACCTGATGTTATGGTGAAGCGGGTCTACCAGAGCGGCAGCAGCTGTTCTATGCATCTCATTAGTGGTGCTGGTACCGCAAGACATTCGAGCAAGTACAACAATAGCTCATGTGATGTTGTATCAAATGTCTTGCGGTAATCAATCCACGCCATCGATAGATTCCGCTTGTATTGCACAGAATCCTGTGTAATACAGCGGTCTATCAGCAGGCTGTCCTTGCAACCTGCCATGCCCTTCTTGGCACCACGCTGTTCGTGTATCTGCTGGAAGACCGGATCAACAGATCTCAGTGTCCTAGCATACAAGATACGTGTAAATATCTTGTAGCAGGAGTTAAGGCAAGTGATCGGCCTATAATTCCTCGGGTCGGAAAGATCGCCTTTTTTGGGGATAAGCACAGTACGTCCCTCGATGAACCAGTCCGGAATCTGCTGCCCCTCGTTCAACCATGAGTTGAAAACTCGCGCCAGACGGCGGTGAGTGGAAGGAAACTTCTTCCACCACCAGTTGTTAATGCCGTCTGGGCCCGGGGCAGCGAAGTTCTTGGTACCAACAAGTGCTTGTTGGACTTCCTCCGTACTGATTGCCGGGCACACTTCTTCTGGCTCTTCAAGATGTCTGTGACACAGTGCCTCGAAGTGTGCAATTGATGGAGTGTCGCTATTGAATGGACGCGTCGTTTCGTAGATTCCCTTCCAGAAGGTTTCGACATCTTCTATAGTCGGCGGATTCTCGACAACACGCTGTGGCTCTTGAAAGAGGCGGGAAGGATTCGTACGGAACAAATTGTTTTGTGCCATACTCCTCACCCGCCTCTCCAATGTTTTCTTTATCGCCATGAGCGTTCGGATCCTATCTAGACAGTGCTGCTTGATGGTAAGTATCACTGTCAGATTTAGAGTATGGTGTTGACGTCTTAATCCGGCTGCTATGCGCCAGATTCTGGGAGTAAAAACTCTACCAGTCGTCTTATATTCCACCACACTCTGGATCCGAGAAGCGTGTTGTCTGGCCGACTGTATTTTGCCCTCGATTTTTTGTACCCGCCGCTTGGCTTTTTCGACCTCGTGATTGGTTGACCTCTCACAGGGGACGAGTTGCTTCGCGGCGTTGTACACGGCACAGTTGATTTGCCAGATGTCTGCATTTTCCGGAATTTCCTCATCGATGACCACGTCCATTCTAGCCAGGTATTGTGGCATTAAGTTAGCCCTGGTAATAAGGCTAACCCTCGTCCTTAAGTCTACATCGGTGAACTCTAGAAGATGTTCCCCATCAGCTGATAATTGCCGCGGTGGGACTGCGGTTGGCAGTTCTTCCGGCTGACGAGGTGTCCTTACATAACCTGTCCTGAGCAGAAAGGATACTTGATCTCTCAGGTGTTGTTGAGAGAAGGCACGATGCTCTGGATGCATTTCGCACCAAAGTGCATACAATCGCGCCATGTATCCCCCTTCGCTCAGGTTCGCTACTCTCGCGGCAGGTCAGCAAGTCATCTCGAAGTTCCCTCGTCCACTTAAAGCGTCCATGTACAATTGCATTGTCATCATCGTTAGGACCGTCCGGTAAGGCCCCTCCCATCTGTTCTTGACCTCCATCCGACTGAGATCGAATGTGAGGGGCCCTTCTAAGGTTATAAGTAACCCATAGCAGTAAGAGTACCAGAGTGGTTAGCCCTGGTACTCCCGGCCGGCATTTGTCAGGCAGAGTTGCCTCTGCTTGTCCAGGGTGCACCAACGTGGAGGTTGCCGATCCTTAGCACCCTTTTTTTTTTTATTCGGAATATCCGATGCCGGTCAGTCCTCCCGTGGCCTCCGACGCCTCACGGGAGTCGCGCCGGCGCATCAGCTACAGCCACTCCCCACATCCCCGCAGAGTTAGTGACTGTAGATACCAGAATCGTGTGCCCTAATCAGACGGAGAGAACCCAGAATGACAGCCTTCTGCATTTGACCTGCCAGCCACTCGGCTGGTTTTTGGCAGGCCGGTATGATCTTCAGTACCGAGAGCAGCGTAGGCTTTATCCCTCCGAGTACACCGATTATAAGGACGACCATTTTTACCGAGTAGCCTGGGTACAGCACTTGGAGCTCGTACCGGAGATCGCGATATTTGGTCCGTTTCTCCTCCTCCTTCAAGGTGATGTTTTTCTCCGCTGGCGCCGAGAACTCGATGACATACATCACCTTGAGTTGATGGTCGAGGAGGACTATGTCAGGCTTGTTGGCTTGAATTAGCCTGACAGTCGGGAACGAGTAGTTCCAGTAAATCCGGCATTTCTCGTTCTCGACAACGGACTCAATATCTCCGGGGACGTAAGGCAGCACTGGTAAACACCCCTTTTATTATTATTATTATTATTATTATATGCTACATTTCAGAATTATTTGTAATTTTAAATTACAAAACCCTTAAAAAAGTAACTTCATAGAAACTGAAAACTAATTAATTTCAAGCCATTGTACTTAATATCTCAGTGTACATAATACAATAATATTGTCATTAAAGAAACAGTAGAACTTAATTTAAAACATGAATTTAAAATTGTTATAAACCTATTACGTTTTCTGCATTTAATAATATATCGCTAATAATAACGAAAAAACAAAAGCCAAACAGTCAAGTATGTCATATTGTCGAACTCAGAATTTAATGTTCTTACCAGAACTGTAAAAATTAGTTGCTATCATCACCGGAAGTGATAAATACTTTTTTGTGTCAAATAATGTATTTTTATTTGTGTATTGACTATATACCATAATATAATTTTTCTAAGTTAAAAATCAAGCAAAAAAAAAGGGGTGAACCATATTTCAGTAGTACCCAGTATATTTTCTTAAGAATTAAGATACTAGTCTGAGTCTGTCACATTGGAACTTGAACCTTAATGCATATGTTTTTAAAGGCGACATCATCAAGCGTTAAAACTTAGTGTAGTATCTTATGTATGTTTTTGATAAATTGTGCAAAATAACTTCTAAACGGAGCAAAATATCGAAAATCTTCAATTATTGACAAAAAGTTTTCAAATTTATTAGCCATTCCAAATGAGTAATCAAAAATTACCGGTGCGAAGTATAAAAGAGAATTTAAACGATAAGTGTACTCGGAAACTAAGATACCCAGTATATTTGATTTACTAAAATAGTTCCTGCATATTGCTTATGAACTATTCAATACGTGTATTAAGTTTTATATCGATATCTTAGTATGTTTCAAGAGATAATTAAAAAATAAACTTCAATGAAATAAATTTCTGGAACAGAACAAAATACGATATATGTTTGCCTATTAAAACGTTTTTTTCTCCAAATGGAACAAGCTTTGTGATACATATCAGTAGGCAGACCGACACACTTCCAATAAGGTAAATATAGTCTTTCTGGAGAATAATTGGAAAAGAAGACTTTTAATCAGCAAATTTAAATGAATTATTTAAAAAATCGTGACTTACTAGTATTTTAAAAGCGTTAGCGAATAGATACTTGTCAAAATGATAAAACAATAGCGTGTGTAAAGCGGTTATAATAGTAGTAGGGCATGAGGGTTTAAGTGACGTATAATCAGGTGGTAACACTTGTGGCATTTCCCACGCTGCTTCAGTATAACCAACCTATTATTAATATATTGTTAACGAATGATAATTATTTCCCAATGTACTTATTTTACTCGTTCTATTATCGTATTTATTTGCAAGCCAACCATTTAATTTTCGGTTATATTTCATTATAGTAATCATTAAACTAGTATATTTTTTTACTTAACATGGGCATTGAGATACCTACTTATACAAATATAATCTATGCGTACGTGGAATTATTTCATAAATGTCCATAAAACTGCATATTATATGCTTTAGCACAGTGACGGGTCGTGATTAATCTCGTAGGATGCATTGCAGAAATAATATATAAAAGGAAATAGTATTAAATATAAAGTATGAAACAGGAACGGGATTTGTAATATGGAGGATTTCAACAAATTGCTTGAAACAGATTATTCGAAGGAACTGCTACCACAAGAATGTCCCTGTTTTCACCAATCGAAATACAACAAAATAGAACATCAAGTTGGCGATTTTGGTTAGGGTTTTACAATCTATTTATCATGTATGTTGTTTTCTTTTTAACACGCTTTTATTAGCTTCACTTGTATGTTTGTTTGTTTGCTTGTTTGTTTGTTTGCTTGTTTGTTTGTTTGCTTGTTTGTTTGTAACCGACTCTTTGGACTCGTTTTTGACCCATTTTAAACGGACAGATTTAATTGAAACTTTGTACACTTGCGAAGAACCGGTAACAATACAATAATTTGATAAGTTTATATCATTATCCTGATCAGGATCGCCAGTCCTTTCCTCACGTATCCTCTGCGTGAGAGCAAGAGGCTTAATATTGTAAGTATATTCCGTGATTCTCAGTTCGGTCATTGGCCGAGCGGGCAAGTCTTAGTCGACGCGAAACGACGGACTCCTCGGGCGTGAGTTCAATCCCATGGCTGAAATAAAAAATATTTTTTTTTCAGAAATATCTGTTGGATCGTAATATGTTATAATATCAGCATCAATAAGCAATATAAATATAGTTTAAAAAACTACAAAAACACGCTTTCATAGCACATCAAACTAAAAAGTGAAAATGAATATAGTTTAAAAAAAACTAAAAAACACGCTTTTAAAGCACATCAAACTAAAAAGTGAAAAATAATTATTAATATAAACTGAAAACAATAATGAACGAAAAATACTAGTATTATTGTGAAAAAAGCGTGGGGCGCGTTGTGCCATATTTTTCGTATATCGTATTTGTCTAACATTAATTATTCTAATTTCTATTTGTATTTTTATTTTGGTTAAGTGGAAGAGCGGGCTACTACACCCTCCAGTGCTGATGGAGCAAACTTCGCCATTTTGTTGTAACTGTAACTTGTTTTTTTTTTATATAGATTTAGCCATGTTGTAGCAATTATTATAATAAATAAAGTAATTTATTATTTATTATTATCATTGTCCATTCGAATGGGCAGTTAAAAAATTGAAGTGGCATCACAAGACTTTCTTGTTGTCGATTTCGGCAAATGTTTACATAATTTTTATTTTTTTTATTATATTTAAACGTATATTATTCAATATAAAATTTCAATTCTAGTTATTTGAATATATTTAATGGGAAAATTTTATTTACAATATTTTCTTTAAATAGAGTCCAAGTGCGCCTAGCCTAGATCAATTTTCATTACATATTTTTATTAAAAGAATGGAATAACTTCGTTCTGTTTCTGTCTCTAATCTAATCTATACGCTGATTTGAAGATAGCTTCCACTATACTTATAGATTACGTTTAGAAAATGAAGCAATAAATGTCCTGTTATTTGCTGTATTCTCTATAATTTAGAGTTATATATATCTTGGATAATACCATTCCTTGAGAGATACAAGTACTCCATGAAATTTATACAATGGATGCCAATTTTGGCATGCAGACATCCAAAAAATATCTAGGTGTCACAACTTTATATAATTTCTGAATATATGTACGAATTGGTATATTGAATTTATATCAACGTTCTTCATTATTTTCATGGAGAACTAGATATACAAAATTAGCAGTGCTTGCATTGGATATAATGTAGTTTATAAGTAATTTACTAGTTAATTAAATACGTAACTGGCATAAAAACTTAGATGGCCCTCCACGAGTCAAAATGTGTACAGTGATTAATAATTAAATTAATTAAAAATTATGTTGGCTATAACTGCTGGACATTGTCACGCTATGAAGTGCTGCGTTGCTCTCTTGTCCCAAGTCACGACTGTAATCTTTATCTATGTTATTTTGATTCATTATAGATTAGTGCAATTCTATATATTTTGTTTTGATTTATTTATTCATTAGTAACAGGACAAGACGAACATGTTTGAACATGCAATTGGCAAATATTCTTCGAGATAAAGCTATGCGAGTTCAGAAGTGTATTGACGTTAATGGACAGCACTTTGAACAACTGTTGTAATGTTTTGTGTTCCTATTTTATATTCCAAAGCCACCTTATGTAGGTATTCCTAGATAATAATAATTAAATTGTGTTTTTTTATTTTCTTTGCTGTAATTTTTATTGTATTTATCGCACATTTAAAATAATGCATATGAATAAATTCCTTATTATTAGTAGTACTATTAATAATAGTTCTAATAGATGGTACCACGGTACCAATATGGTTCCATTTGAAAAAATATGTTTCGTCCCAAAAACCATTTTGATGAACTTTATTTGCTCATAAATCACATAATTTAGTATTTTCCATGAAATTTTCTAGCATTATACGAGTCATGACACAGTTAAATGGAAAATTAAAAGTTAAATTAAAACAAATATTGACGTTTGAAATGTCACTTATGTGGGACTATTGCATTCAGAAAATTATGCAGAATACAATAATGCTATAACATACAGGTGTCCCATTTGAAAATCAAAAGTTAGTGTGGAAAAAATCATTTATATGTCAAAAAGTGACGTTTATTAAGTACTTATATAGATGTTCCAAATTTCACTCGTTTATCTTCAAAATAAAAAACTAAAGGGGGATGTACCATGATCCTGGTATACCAGGTATACAACTGACAATGAGAATCTACAAGACTAATTTAGAGATCGGAAGGTAGAGATTTATTCCATAGATGACTTTGAGGTGTTTACAATTTAATGTTATTATTAACACCTAATGAAACCTTCATAAACAATATGAAATGATAAAATATTTTTATATGCTATGCAATAAATTAGTTTTCTTTATAAAAATGGGAACCAAAAATTTAAAGATTTTTATCAGGTAACTGTACAGCTTGCAGCTATGAAAAACAATTACTTACTAACCGACGGGGATATGATCATTATTGAGTGTCCATTAGCAATTCACAGATAGATACAGGCGAATTGCGTGTTTACGCCCACTGCCCCATATTGAACATAAATATACCAATGACTTCGAGGTCATCGGAATATACTCTAAGTACGTAGTATTTATAAAATGTGTATTCGAATAACATGTAGATACATAAACAGTACACAATCAAAGCTAATGGAAATTTTTTTAAATTCCACTTTTTTAAAATGTCACGTTTAATTTTTGCAAAAGTGTATTAGTGAGCAGTAAAGCAATGTTCAGATGCCATCAGAAATGACACTAAGGAAAAAATATTTATCACAGAGATGTGACAGTATTAAACAAAAAATATATTCTGAACTGATTGACAAATACGTCTGGATTAGCGTGGATGAAATTACCAATGCTTGCTGCTAAAAGGTGGCAAATGTTTTTGTGGGTACATTAATATTAAAAAAAAACATAAAACACCACATAATTAGACAACTCCCAAACCAAAGCCAAAGATGCACGGACAGGGATTACACAGTTGAAATAAACGCGGACACACAACCAATCCTTTCGACTTTGTCAAAATCGAAACCGGGATTTGAACCGGGAAGCAGTAAACCGGCTACGTTTGTCACTTAACGCTCTGACCCACTGCGTTACCGAGCTCGGTAAGTAATATACTTTTACTCTTGGGGTCGCTAGTTAAAAATACATGTGTATGTTAGTGTTACACTCGCCAATACTTTCATCCCTCTTTGTATTATATTTGAATGTTACTGAAATCGCCAAAATAACTACAAGTTAAGTAATTGTGTCATATATACATGAACATATTTATGCGGTGACACATCACATAGGTCAGTTCTGAAATTGAGGTCATATATCGCTACCTCCTGACCTCTACAATAAGAATTAATAATAAAATAGCAACAAGAGTGAATATGATATCCAATCGTTCGAGTGTGATATGGATAATCCACTTGAGTTGTACAGTATATTTTTCCATTACCGGTTAAAGAAAAAACTGCAAAATTAAAAAAAATATATTAAACTGTGTTATAAACTTATTTTAAAGTTAATTAACTCAATCTCAATTTATCAGTTTAGGTTTTCTTTATTCAGTATTACTATTTTTTATAAGAAATGTACAGTTACTAAATACAATTTTTATAAGTAATGCTTTCTTTTCTTTTTTCTAAATCTGCGTAATGATTTCACAGGATTACTTTTCCATATAGGCAGTTAATATATTTTCAAATATATTTTATTCCATTTGCCAGTGTCTAATCCATAAACTTCTTATAGCAAAATTCATATTTATTTTTTGATTTCTGGGGTAATACTGTCTCGGGTTTGATCCCCGGTCGAGAAGTAGGATTTTTCTAAACTAGAAATTAATCCTAGCATACTCGGACATTGGGTATGTGTCTATTGTCTTTAAATGTGTAGCCCTCTCCCGCACAAGGTACCTTGAAGTACCTTCAGGGATGTAGGGGTTGTATTACCTATGGTGTTTAATTAAATTATATATATATATATATATATATATATATATATATATATATATATATATATATATATATATATATATATATATATATATATATATATATATATATATATAATAATAATAATAACACCACATGAAATTACAACCCCCTTTATCCCTGAAGGTCTGGAATGACCTTGTGTGGGAGAGGGCTACACATTTAGAGACAATGGACACACACCCAATATCCGAGTATACTACGATTAATCTCTCTCACAGAAAAATCACAGTTCCTCGACCGGGAATCGAACCCGGGACCCCGAAGTTTCGAGGCAAGTACGTTACCTCTAGACCACGGAGCCATTTAATATATATATATATATATATATATATATATATATATATATATATATATATATATATATATATATATATATATATATATATATATATATATATATATATATATATATATATATATATATATATATATATATATATATATAGATATAATTGAATAACTGGAAGAGAATAAAGTTGCTGGTCCCTATTTTGATTTTACGAAGACCTTTGCTATTTAAAAGAATGAAACCGTACAGTATGAAAGGTACTTGCTTAGATATCTGATAGATCGACCACAAATCGTATACATAACAAAAATGGCAAGCAGCTTTATTTTGATCTCGCTGATTGTCCCACCAATTCTAGATCCCATTCTCTTCTGCTATATGTGAATGAATTTGTTGATAACTTATTACTTGACTCTTTATATCAATTTGTCGAGGATGGGTCAACAATATTGGTATCAAAGACAGTGGCACTGCTTACGAATCTTGCAACTGCATTGGTAGATAGAAAGAAGCTTTAATCTTGTTACAGTTGTCTATATCTCAATGGGACAAAAACTGGTCCTAATATTTAGTAAAAGCAAATCCAAAACTAGTCACAAATTCAGAATTTAACACACACACACACAATTTAACCAATAGTTTTTTTCTTATTAATGACACAAATACCGTCTGGGGATGAAGAGAGGCTCGAACATAAAAATTGTCTGCATTTTCAGTATTCCAAGTTCTCATACTCCGAGAGTTAACATAACCACTGACAATGGAATGAAACCAGGCCTCGTCGGTGAAAGTTTTGTCAAAAAGTTCGTCATCAAAATTGTTCAAAAGCCACAGACAGAATGCTATCATACGTGGATAGTCGATTTGATGGAGTTGTTCGAAGCAAGTAAGGCAATATGAAAATAGGTGCCAGTCTTTCTTCTAAACAGTACGGCAGGTACCAACTGACACTTCAGTTACTTGAGCCAAAACACGCACAGCGGGCATTTTCCATTTTTTTTTTACATTTACAGTAACTTCAGATGTGCGTTTCTTTAGCCAACCACAACCTTATTTTCGTTTCACACTGCCTGTCTCACAGAAGAGTTCAATAGAATGGTCCAGGATACATTGAAATATGTTATAAATTAAAAACAATATTAGAAAATTCTTTACACAGTGAAAAATCCCAAATCACTATTTACAATTCGTCAAACCTTTACCGTTGTTAAGAGACGTTTTCACGTAAAGAAGTGCTTTGTTTTAGCAACTGCTGATAATGGACACCGGCGTACGATTAGGACTCCTGAACGTAAGGAACAGATTTTATTTTGGCAGGAATCATTAATAATTCTATTATTGGCCCCATCATTATACCACATTAACTAAAGAGTAAAACTTATTTACAATTCTTTCAAAATATGTAGTATTCGACAATATTTAAATCAAATATTTCCAAATAGATGGACCGGTAGAAGATGTGGTGTCCGAGCTCACTGCACACCACTGCTGATATAACGTAGTGTAATTTTTTTTTTTTGGCGCTTTAAAACCATGGTGTAACACTAAATACATAAGAAGATATGAGTTGAAAATGTTGCAAACACCCCAAAAAAATGATGCTGAAATGCTACAAATATATTAAAAACAATGGAAATAAAATACAGGCTATGCCACAAATTTTAATTGATTAAAGGAATTTTTTTATTCGATTGTATTAAAAAGTGATGTTTTTTGGTTCTAACATTTGAACAAAAAGATCATCTTTTCATAATAGATATTATTTTTTGATGTGGTTGCTAGGAGGCTACACTGCCCATTCAAAAAGTATTCCTAGTCCTAGGAGTAGTACTTTTCGGACGGTAAACAGTTTTAAACAAAATAATGATCACTATATAAACAAATGAAACAAACTGTCATGATATTCTTACTAGATTGTATCAAAGTGACGTAAAGTCGATTACAATCAGATTTTTCAATTAAAATAAATATAATAAGTAAACATAATAAATAAATATTACATATTACCATTTGCTTCATACAGTCGAATAAAAATAGTGTACGACACATGGACGAAAAACTGCATTCATTGTTCATCCTTGTGTAATAAATAACTATTTTTCGAAATTGAAGTGAAAAAATGTAAAAATTTAATTAGTTGATATCAATAATAGACCAATCAAATTAAGGATTTTTCAAAACGATAACTTCCAACCATTCCCGACCAATACCATTCGATTCAGTATGTTTTTTGAATTCTCATGGTCAATTTTGCCGTACGTTATATGAGCAAGAATTTAATTTATAAACAATTAAAGTTGTGAAAATGATGAAAATCGATGTTTCTGAATGTTCAACTTCAAACGTTGCGAAAACGGCAACAGATAGAGAAAAATTGCTCAGAACATTTTTTATAGAGCGTTAAATTCCCTTCAAAAAAGTCCGCGACAGCATATCTCTACGATGAATAGTTAAGGCGTTACAATGAGTTAAATATTTATTATTTTTCTGCTGTATATCAGTCAGCTGTACAAGTAACGCGCATGCGCGATTAACAGACTCGTACGCCGCGTAATGGCCGCCTGCGCAGAACATTTTAAAGTAGACTTGCTGTAAATCTTTCATAATTTTCTTATTTTTACAACGTATACAGCTGACCAGTACGCAGTAGAAAAATAATAAACATTTAACTCATTGTAACGCCTTAACTATTCATCGTAGAGATATGCCGTCGTGGACTTTTTTGAAGGGAATTTAACGCTCTATAAAAAAATGTTCTGAGCAATTTTTCTCTATCTCTTGCCGTTTTCGCAGCGTTTGAAGTTGAATATTTAGAAACATCGATTTTCATCATTTTCACAACTTTAATTGTTTATAAATTAAATTCTTGCTCATATAACTTACGGCAAAATTGACCATGAGAATTCAAAAAAAAAAAAACTGATTCGAATGGTATTGGTCGGGAATGGTTGGAAATTATCGTGAAAGTGGGCCTGATTTTTGCTTAATTTGATTGGTCTATAAGGACTCTATCATATCATTTTGGCTTTAATTTTTTTGAAATTTCTGTCTTTTGCCGTAACTTTATATTTGACATTCAACTGTTTTTCAATCTGTAGATATAAAAAAGCTATATATGTAGTTTCTGATTTTGAATTTACCTCAACAACTACAGAGGACCTCCTTAAATTGTCCACCCTGTATATTTAAAATTTTTAACTCGTATGAATTTGAAACCAGCCAAAACACACATGCACAATTTGACTCTAATAAATTTCATGTCTTATTTAAATTTCAGAAAGTATATTTTATTATTTATCTTTCAACAATATAGCGCTCAAATATTGCAGAGGAATATTGTTATATGAAATACATTAGTAAAGACTTCATAATTAATTTGCACAATTGACATAAATACGAATATGGGAAAATAATGGTAACTTACAATAATATTTTTCTGATGACAAATAACCCAAATATCAATCAAATAATTCTGTAGCGAAGGGAGAAAAATGGTAGGGTGAATAGAAAGACCGCGACTGAAATATGAGTAATTGATAATCGATACGGGACGAGTTGTCCAAAGAGGTGTCATTATACGGACCGTTCAAACAATATTATCTTCGTAGTGCTTGTAATAACAGTCCTCATACTTTTACTTCTCAATATAGTCTAGTCCTAGTCCTTTTCAACAGTTGTTTCTCTCTTACTCCTAAAATTAAATATGCAGTTTTTACGTTTCGGTATTGACTATGCTAAACTATTTCACTTGAATTATTTAATCCTGTATTATTATGATGCACACACATTATTAATGTATCCAACATAGGTCGGTTAGGAACCTCTGGCGTTCATCAAAAAATAATTTATTTAAAACGTGCATTCATAGTTTTTTTGCAATTTGGTATCCATTGGTCTTACATTGTTATGCATAACCTAACAGGCGACAAAAATTAAAATTGCAAAATTTTGGTTATTAGAAACAAACACAAACATTTTTTTCCTGAGTTTTATAAAAAGCTAGTCCTATTAGTAGAAATGACTTTTGGCAATAGAACCTATTTATCTCAATAACCATATTTAATTTTTACAAGATGTGGCACCTTCTCATTTTGGACTAGAGGTGAGAATTATTTAAATAACATTTTTTCCAAGCCGATGAATAGGGTCGAGAAGTAAAGTGGCCTGTTTGGTTTCCTGATTTGACCCATTTTGATTTTTTTTATATAATAATATAAAAAGTTACAATTACAAGGAACTTAGAAGATCTTAGAGTCCGAATGGTTAGAACTTTGTTTACAAAATAACGGGCGATATTTTGACCATTCACGGTCGATATGATCAACATTTTAAAGGATAGCCATTAAACCTAATTTTTTATTTAAATTATAGGATCAGGTCCATTCCTACCCAGGGGTGCAAGGGGTACCTCGCACACCTGCGGCAAATATACACAGTTTAAAAAAAAACAATAAAATAAGTAAAGTAATTTGACTATTATGTCGCGCAGCGGCATATCGCTGTTTTGACATTTTACAGAATTTCTGTTTCGACAGTTTACAGAATTTCTGTAAGCTTTGGCTTACGGAAATTCTGTAAACTTTCGCGCTGTCAAAATAAAACGGTCACTCACAGCGCCCAAGATTGATGCAACGCCCGCTGCATGAACGGATGTGCCGGCAATATCATCATATTCCCAAATTCGGCGAAAAAATATGTTTTTGAGTTTGAGTTTTTGAGGATAGGCTGCAAAATTACATTATGCACTCCAGCGAAACAATAGCTAGGGACGGTCTTGATAATATTGCTATCTGATGTTTATATTTTATTTGCAATACACTTTCTTGTGGCTAAAAACCCCTTAAAGTAATGGTCCCTTTAATATGTTGATAATATTAACATAATAATGTAGGTATTTTGTTTGAATAAGATGATGTTTTCCCTGCTCAATTATTTAAAATTGGAATTATAGAAAATGATCTCTGTAATTGTGGACAGATAGGGGATATTGAACATATATTCTTTAATTGCCCTTTACATAGCCATGAAACATCAATATTAGTAAATAGCCTGAAATTGCCACTAAATTTAAACAATGTTCTTGAAAGCTAAAATGTAGAAACTTATCAGTTATTATGTATCTTTCTAACTCAATGTGGTATTGCAATTTAAAGAAAAAAATCTGTCTGAATGATTATGAATATGCCTATGTTATGCTACCTTTGTGAGTCCACCTATGATCCGTCAGTTCATGTGTATGGTTAAGTCGCCTTAACGAACCCCTGGGCGTGAAACGTGTAAATCCTCGGTATTTCCTGTCATACCTTTATACCGTTATCTGTGAAGATGGCTGATGGTGGTTATCCAAGGCAGAAACACGGAAAAAAGATGATATTTTATTTACGTTAAGTGTTAGTTTCATAGGTGGCTGTGACATGTTTCGTTTCACTATCGGCTGCATTTGCATTTGTGTGTTAATAAAACTATAAAAAAATAGTTTTTCTCGAAAATTTCCTTAGACAAACCCTGTAAAATATTGCAAATTATACCAAAATATCTGATGTGGCCACCACATAACTTTCTTATACCAATATATATCATCCTGATCTAAAAAAAATCATTCTATTTAATTCTTCACTTACTTCAATTAAATTTTAAGAGCGTATCTTAAAATGTTGCATTAAAATTTTTAAATAATTAATTATTAGCGTCATTCGATACTGTTAATAATATTTCATGTCATATATTTTATAATTTCTTGTTATTGACGTTGACATTTTTGTAACTAAGTTAGACCTTTCAAATGTCAAACTATTAGATTTATCCTAACCCCATTTAATGAGGCCAAATGTGTAAAATATTTCAGTTTACATCAGCTTTATTTAAATACTTGGAAAATATATTTTATTCAATTGATATAGTAGCCATGATTTATAATCTTTCATCAAGAATATATTTTTTTTGTAAAGTCCCATTTTCTGAAACTACATTTTTCCTTCTTTCAATCATTATGTCTCTTCTGGTGGTACCACATTCAGCAAACTTAATGTGTCACCTAAAATGCTGTTGACAATCTTAACTGCCAAATTTGGGAAGTCTCCCATTAGTATTTTTTGAGTTATCGCGGATACACACATACACACACACACATCCACACACACACACACACATCCACACACACGCACCGACAGACATCATTTCGGAAATAGTCAGAATGGATTCAGGAGGGTTCAAAACGTATACATATCAATCAAAATCTCGGGGTAGAAAAAAATCACGATTACTACTTCTTTATATTAGGTATAAGAAAGTAAAAACTATTATTCATATTTGTCAAATTCTGTATACTTTTTGATATGACAAACTGGCAAATTAGCGTATTTTGAAAACGATTTTCTGTAAGAAAATTCCTAAGCGGCAGTAATAAAGACATAGACCGGTTTCGAACTTATTAGTTCTCCTCAGTAGCAGGTTAGGAATTGACAAATGATATTGGCTACCGATCTATCATGATTTGAAGGTATAATCCAATGCAGGTCGGGATAGCTGCCCGCTGAGTAGTTGCTTCGTTCAAATCATATTTAATAACACTCTATTGGTTCATCTTCTTTTCTTATTATATTATTTACCCTTCATATTTTTGAGAATATATACAGCGTTATTTTACTTTTAAGAAACTCAACAGTACCTTTCGAATTATTAAGAAAAAGTTCTTTTATTTTTTTTGCCACTTACCGTACCCTTTCAAGACACCTGGAACTCCTCAAGACACCTGGAACTCCTCAAGACACCTGGAACTCCTGGAAGGACACAATGTCATGGATATTTTAAATGTTATAAAATAGTTAGTTATGTTTCTTATACTAAAGAGTTTATTCTTTTGTTTTTGTTATTTTAACATGTAGCATATTACAGCTACTACTACATAAAGGTATCTAATCTAAAATTTTAAATAATTTTTTTTCAGCTTGACTGCTGGACTATATATGTTTACTCAAGTATATTAATGCACGGGTTATGCGGAGGGAAGTAATTTATTGCCTTTAAATTTTATTCCTTACAGAAGAGAGAAAGGATACATGTTCTTTTTCAAATCACAAATGATCTGAAAACCTTTATGTTGCGGCAGCTGTGCATATATTTTTATTTTTATATTTTCCAAAAAGCAACAATCAATCAATTGTACCATGCGTCCTTTTATTTTCCCTTATGTCCTGGATTTTTGACCCTTCTATCCTTAAAATTATAAATTTGAGGTTGGCAACCGATTCTGAAAGCGACCGCAGTTGGGCAATTCCTCTCCTAACATATAAATATATTAAATTTGTTTTAAAATTGTGATGTTTGAAAATATTAATTCCGTAATATATTTTTGATCGACATTTAAAAAATATGTACATAATATTAAATATTATATGAATATGCCATTTTTAATATGATCTAATCTAACAGATACAAGTACAATGTATTTGTTCGAAATCGAATCTGTAACGCTATTTTACATGAATCAGTGACATTAAAGCAAAGCTCGGAAGTTTAAAACTTGTATATTTTTTCCTCAATTGCAGGATTGCTCGTGTCATCGTTTCTCATTATTAATGAAGCAGTACATTTTGTCAACAAAAATCAGTGTAATTTAGCTATAGTTGTTGACCGCTCAATAAAAATGAGGTTAGGTAATATTTCGCGTGCTTTAACGTCTAGTACCAACACGCACACTAATGAAATATCAGGTAATTAGCTCTAATACAATAATGGCCATATGTTAATAATCCGGTGGTAGAGCATAGCGCTCGACCGCGACGAGCCAGTGATGACATGATACTTTTTTACTCCATTACTCCGCTCTAGTGAAACGAACTCACCATGAATCTTTTATGTACACACCACAGATTTTTATAGAACACTTTTGAATTACTGCATTGACACGAACTATTTACATTTTTCATGCATTTTACATTACTGTTATTATCTCGTTAATTCGAGTGATAAATTTATGATTTGCAAGGTATCAGATACTTTAAATCAGAGAGGAACAAGAAATAAGGTTTATAAATACATTTTTTATGATTTATATTCGACGAAATGAGATAAATTTTAACCGGATCAAAAAGTTTAGAAGGTGTTGGAAAAAAACATTTTTTTAACATAAATCCGTTTCAGAGCAACTTGAATTCGAATATTAAAAAACGTTTGTCAGTCAACTATTTCTTATAAACACTGGAGAGAACATGGATACATGTTCTAAGTATAGAAAAATAAAAAATATTACCATAAAACAATAATTACTAGCAAGAAAAGTGATAGGTACTTAAAAAGAATTCCGTCAATCTGACAAAGGATGTTTTCTTTTATGTTACTTAAATTAATAACAAGTGATACATTTGATAGCAGAATTGTGCTAAGTACAAAAAATAGTACTCAAGTACAATTACAATTACTTTATGGAAAATATATTGTACAATTACAATTACTCTTAATTTTAAAAAGTACTTAAATACAAGTACAATTATTACTTTACGAAAAATGTATTTAAATAGAATTACAATTAGTAATTATATTTCAATCTAATATAGGTAATTTCTTACACGTTTCTCTAAAAATGAGGGAAATTTTAAATTGTATAAATAATGAATATTATAATTTTTTAATTTGAAAATTCAAAAAGTCAATATACTGTCTAATAGTCTTATATATATATAGGTTAAATATTTATATAGTCATACTAATGTAACAATAACGTTCCCCTTTTGTCACAGTGTTTTGTTTAATGGCAGGATTATTTTCAATACACCTATGTACTGATGTTATGTTATGTTATAAGGAATAAGAGATATATCTTTACAATAAGTAATTAATTTTTCAAGTTTTATACAGAACAGAAATAATGCATTATTAACATATTTATTTCATTTCTGCAGAAATGTAAATAAATAAAAGGAAAAAGTAATTGTAATTGTAAAAGTGCTTATGACAATGAAAAATTATTAAGATAAATACAAGTACATTATACTTGTATTTAGGTATAATTAAAATTACTTGGAAAACTTAAATGAACTTAAGTACAATTACAGGTACAACAAAAAGTATTTAATTACTTTGTATAAGTATATTTCATAAGTACAGGCACAACTCTGTTTGATAGACA
The DNA here is from genome assembly GCA_029963845.1 of Rhamnusium bicolor. Classification (NCBI taxonomy): domain Eukaryota; kingdom Metazoa; phylum Arthropoda; class Insecta; order Coleoptera; family Cerambycidae; genus Rhamnusium; species Rhamnusium bicolor. Next base: position 128,442 of record JANEYF010000078.1, read on the forward strand.
TTTTCCACTTAAAGGGTTGTTCTTTTCACTTTTAGTAAAGATTATTGAACTTATGCTACTTGCCTCTACTATTATATTTTTAATTTTCATTTACTAGATAATAATTAAAAGATAAGGGTACATTTATATTTTATCTGCAACTGTAAATGATCAGTGTAGGAATTGAAAATTACGTAGAAAAACTATTAAATGATTACCTTATGAGGTCAAAAGAACGAAGTAAAAGAAAAATAGTTTTAAGAGTTTTTATTGTTGTTTACTTAGTAATTTTTCTCAGAAACTTGCTTTCCTCAGTAGTTAATAACAAGATTATTTAATATTTAATACAATATTATAAGAACTCTTAAGATAATAATTAATAGAGCACTTATCTCGGATGATACTGACGTAAAATTCAGGAGTGGCATGAGGGGTACTACGAAATTATAAAAATTCTTACCAGTTTTTGTGGCTTGTTGCTGAATTATACTGGAAGAGATTATACGTAGTGGTAGGTGTATCACTGTCGATATTGCTACGATCCCTAAGGGGGTGAAAAGGGATAAAATGTGTTTTTACAGATTCCTTGAGCGAAATCGGACAATTTTTAAATCATAAATGCTATACCATCATCGTGTCAAAATTATAGTGTTAAATCCATGAGAGGTAGAGAGTTGATTTTTCCGCTAGAACCACACTACTCCGCAGAATTTTTTTCCAGGCGAATAGAGTAAAACAAGTTCCAACCCCATATATGCAACAGGAAATGAGATATTCAATTTTTATTTCTTTCATCCCTAATTTTCAACAAAAAAATGTTAAATACATCAGTTACTTATGAGTAGTATTGGCAAATCGGTCCGCAAGTTACGGGCGGTGCCAGGTAGAGAAATACCCAAATATGTAGGTGGGACTTGTTTACTATTTTAGCAAAGACTAACATTTGATTTTAGTCTATTGTTATGCTTCGTGGTGTGTACAACGTAATTTATTCCTCTCCGTTGTATTGTTGACAATTTTATTTGTTGTATTTTATTCTTGATAGTAATTTAATAATAAAGTATATCAGACTTGACAAGGGTAAAAAACGGCCACACGCTGACAAAGTGAATAAATTTATCAGTGAATTCCCGGATTTATTCTACAATGGTACTATAGTAATTTGTAAGGTGTGCAAGATAGACCTGATGTGCTGGGATAAACGTGATTGTAAACGTCACGTAAATCCTGTGCAACATAAAACTAATAAAAATGACATGCCTTCGACAATAGAGTTTATGTTCTTAAGGGGCCTAGTCGGGAAAAAGCTTCGGATAGCTGTATCACTCTCTAGAAAGTTTTTATACATGCGCCGCTGAATAATTTTGCTCTTGACTATGTCTTCACTGGACGTTTTATTCACCGACTTAATTGAGGTGCGATTCCCGATAGAGGTAACACTTATTTGCTATATTTGTAGTGACAAAGATACTTATTTAGAAAATTCATTTTAACCAAATGGTACGGAATAAAAGTTTGAAACTTGCTGAGCATAATTATGAAGATTCATTCTAGACGACATGTATGAATTTTACCTTGAATTTTACCGATTGATATCATAATTCAGGAGCTAATTACGTCCAAATTTCACTTATATTTACAGTATAAATTTTCCCTACATAAAGTGAAAATTAATTAAAATAGATATACATGTACCCTCTAGTACACTTTAAACTATTGATCCTCCAAATTTGGTGTAATTTGACCAAACCGTATGGAAGAAATAAATTTTGAAAAATTACCTTATAAACACTGGTTCGATTAGCCGTCTTAATGCTGATTGCTTGTGATGTTCCGCTGCACATCCTCATCGATAAACAACCAGTTCAGGAGTTCTGGAATAAGTACAATCCCAAGGTGACGTTACCAAGTCGCACAACGTTGCGTAACTATGTACCAACTGTAAGCGAAAACATTGTAAATAAGATTAAATGTGTACTAAAAAACGGCTGTGGCCGTAGCGAGTGGAGCAACCCCACGAACAAAATAAAATCACTTTTAACAAATGTATCATACAATATTTTTTTGTTAAACTGCTATTTAAGAAAAAGATGCCTTCTGTGGGGTTGAGCTGCCGAGCTATCGCTTACGTGTTGGACGCGTTGGCACTGACCACCCACTCGTTTCAATTATATGTGACAATAAAGTGTATATATCAAGTCAGGTACTGGATAAAGGGTAACTAAGTAAAACAGTTGTAAGTTGTTTAGTGTTTATTAGTAACTACAATTGAAGCTGCCTTTAAATATTGTAAATTTTGTGGATAAAAAAATGGATTTTGAAGAAAATACGGGAAATGAAAGTAATTTTATTATTCCACCAGATGTTGAAGAAGCCGCAAATAGGGCAACTTTAGCTGTTGCCCCTGAAATCGCGGCAACAATATGATATAGCATATAAAAGACTTATTGAATGGTGTAAAATGAAGACAAGTTCACTGAAAATATACTTTTGGCTTACTTCGAAGAAAAATTATGGAAGGCGTCAACATTGTGGTCTAATTTCTCTATGATAAAAGCTCGTTTGAAAATCAAGAACGTAACGTGGATATAAGCAAGTGTTACAAGCTAATAGAGTTTTTAAAACGAAAAAAGGATATCGGCCAAAAAAATCGAAAATATTTACTAGCGAACAAATTAATACATTTTTAAATGATGCTCCATACACCAAATGTCTAATGATAAAAGTTGCATCAATTTTTGCTTTATTTGGAGCATGCCGTCGTGAAGAGCTTTGTAAATTAACATTATATTAAAAAATCAGGAAACTCTTATTGATTCATATTTTGGAGACTAAAACCAACGTTCGTCGTAGTTTTTGTATCGTTGGAAGCTACATGAATTATTACCATAAATATGCTGCATTACGGCCAGCCGCCGTTACCCACCGTTGCTTTTTCTAAATTACGTTAACGCCAAATGTACTGTTCAACCTGCTGGGAAGATTCCTACTAATATTGCCGAATTTCCGAAATTGCCAGATCCGAAGCAGTTTACTGGACATTTAATTACAATAAAACGACATGGTGGGTGGAAATCCTCACCCGATGCTGAGAGCTACATTGAAGATTCTATTACAAATAAAAATAAAATTGCTGAGAGAATTTTTCCTCTTCTAATACTACAATTACTTCAGAGAACCTTTCTACCTTGACATCAGCGTTATCAGGTGAAGTCGACGATAGTATTGCAGTTAAACTGAATACCTCCGCAATTACTACTCAGGAATTAACATAAGTAACTGTTCGGGTTGTAATATTAATATTAATGTTTTGAAGCACCTTAGCCCTGGGCTGCTTCATCACGAATAAATTTCCTATATTTGTTACATAAAAACTAAACTATTTCCAAGCAGTTATCTCATTAAATTCCAAATTAACTATTACATAAAAGGTTAAATCATTTTCTTATAATTGTGGAAGGAAACGTATGCATTCAAAAACTATTGAGTCTAAATTATTCAGCTAAGTAAAAAAACACACAGTAGTCATTTAATATTTTAAAACGATTGACAAAACTGTACAAAATCTCAAAGCATTCTCCAGCCGAGAACCGATAACATAAACAAACCAATATAAACACGTAGGGTTGTAAAAGCTTTACTAAGAATAGGGTCAAAGGCAATAAATAGAGTCATTATATCACTTTTCACCTAAAGCATCTTGAGTTATAAGTGCTTAAATTGGAAGAACACAAGTTAGCGTTTGGCTATCTTCCATCAAGCTTGCAGGCTTAAACAACGTTCTCACTCACGGAAAATCGCATAAATACGGCGAGATTTCATACGATCTTGATCACATCTCTGACAACCCCAAGCTTTACACTTTGGTTCTACGGAATCGGGTACGAAGAGATTGTACGACTCTCTGTGATATAAGTTGTTCTCAGGTCAACTGTCTGACAGCCCCAAGGTTTACGATTTGGTTCTTGAAATCGGGAATAAGGAGTGGCCCGTCTCGGAGTTACAGCTATCCACCAGCATTGGGAGCCGCGCTTCATTAGCGTGCTATAGCCACCGACGCGCGACGCCGCCGTCGACATGGAGGCGAGTAACTCAGGTGTTACTCTAGAATCGGGGGAGAGTCCCCGGAGAAACTCTCCGTGTACACAAAAATTGATAAGGACGGCATTTAAATAATTTCTATACTGCGTTGCCATTTTCTACGTACTCGAGCTCACTAATATTCATTAAACTAATTCAATTTCTTTGTTACGAGTGGAATGGCAACGACAATCAAAGTATGATTCCATATGCTTGGGTTTCGCGGTTTTTAACAATACTTGATTGGTGGTACCAAATGACTTACAGATAGGGTTGTTCTGTTATAATTCACTGCTTAATACATTTTATTAATAATAATTAGTACAGCCTATATTAAGTCAGATAGGGTCAGTAACAGTAGTTGGAACTTTCATTCACTTTTCCAAATCAAGTTAGATCAAATAAGATAATGTACAAAATAAATAGTGTCCAGTTGAATCTGCAATATCTGTAACTTTAGTTGACAGATTAGTATGATCGAATTCTACCAGCATTACGGTCTTTTGAACTCCTCTGGTGTTTTGATCAGTGGGTCTTGTCTCTCGACAGGGGGCCCAATGGCCTGCATCCAGTGAGTATTGCTTAATATTCTATGACCACAGTTACCGTACGTGCCGTGAATGCGGTTTACGCCTGCCAACCCCTACGCATAAAACTCTATAGGGTAGTTCGTTTCACCTAGGTTTAAGCCGTGAAGGCGGGGTGTATTCGGCAAGCCCACAAACCAAGGGACAGTTGTCCCAACTTGAATATTAATTAGCCACGTTAGTTATATTTATGGTACTGTTGTACTGTGACAACGAGTTCGCGAATTAAATTAAAGCATGATGTCTGCACCTGTTCATCTTCTTTGGCAGAGAACATTCTGGTACCTCATACAAG
>JANEYF010000079.1:0-24394 GCA_029963845.1 Rhamnusium bicolor
CCCATTTTCTCCCAATGGTGCGTTATCGCACCACATATTTTATGATTTTTTTGTTAAATTCAGTAAATATTTTTGCATATCCATTTATAAATTTTATTATTATCAGTATTAGAGAACTTAGAATAAACCGATATTAACTGTTGATTTTTATTTTAAAACCCCAAAAAATTTTTATGAATAATTACCTCAAAAATCAAGAAAACGCTTGCATAATTTTGTGACAACCCCTTAGTAGTTGAGGTGATTCTAAACAGTAAAATATTTTATTTTTTGGAAAATATTGTCATTTTTGGTATGTCTATAATATGTAGATTACATGGTAGAAAATACATTTAAAATATAATATAGATTATGATTTATTTTTATTAAATAATTACTGGTGCGTGAACGGACCACTGGTTTTATCTATGAAATAAAACCAAGCTATTGCCATTCTCGACAAGTCAGCCTATGTAGTGTAAACAGTCGCCGATTAGTGTGTTGTTTAGTATTTGATTGTTTTTTGTGCAGTACACGTGATATTTAATTGAAATCAGTAAATATGCCGTTTTCGAGGTATTTGACTCGAAGGAAATTAGAAGCGGCTCTGGAGGAGATCGTTATGGATTTGGAGAATAATGATGAATTTCGTATTACCTCGTATTTACGTATTTTTATATTTTATAGATACAACTCATTCTAGCCTTGGTCTTAGCGGTGACGTTGTCATGAGTCTACTTTCTGCTGTGGATAAGCCAGTGAATCACCAAAATTTTTTCGACAACTTTTTTTCGTCATTCAAACTCTTCGTACATTTAAAAAATAATCGTTATTTTGCCACCGGTACTATCCGCGAAAATAGGACAAATAAGTGTCCAATCGAAAATTGTAAATCATTTGGCAAAAAAGACCACGAGTCCCATATTTCAGCATATGATTCTGAATCAAAAGTTTCTATTGTCCTTTGGCACAAGAATACGGTTGTAACGGTGGCAAGTAATGTTTATAGTGTAGCTCCTGTTCAAAATGTTAAACGCTATAATAGAAAAGAATGAAGAGATGTACAGATACCCCCAACCTTATGTAATTGCCCAATACAATAAATATATGGGTGGGGTAGATTTACACTACAACGGAATTGCTAATTATAGATGCCAAGTATTTGGGAAAAAATGGTGGTGGCCTTTATTTTGTAATTCATTGGATAGCTTAGTCGCCAACGCATGGAAAATTTATAATGTCAATGAAAAAAAATTTCCCAAGTAGATTTTAAATCTTACATAGCCTTGCGACTTTTAAAAACTGATAAAACAATAATTGAAAGGAATCTTGTTTCTGCTATAGATGAACTGCGTTATGATAATACAGGTCACCTCATGATTTCTCATGCCAATAAAGCACGAAGGAGGTGTAGAATTTGCTATAGCTGTTACACAATTTACATTTGTAATAAATGTAATGTACATTTACATACTTCATGCTTTGTACAGTATCAGCAAAAATGAAACCGGGTGTTACCAGTGGTGCGTTCACGCACCATGAAATATTATAATGTTTTTTTTATTAAGTAAAGTTCTATGTAGAAAATAATTTATGCTTAGTTATTTTATGTAAGATTGAAACTTTCTATGATATATTTTCGTTAAAATCATTAGTTATATCTTATGTGCCTCAAAATAATATTTCATGTATCCTCCCAGTGGTTCGTTTACGCATCAGTATTTTTTTTATATACGTTAATTTTTTTAATTTTTTTGACACAAGGAATGTATTCTTAAGAGTAACAAAATAAAATATTTACAAAACAAAAATGTTCGTTTTTCGAATTTTTCGATGCTTGGTATATATGGTTAACATGCTCACATGGATAACTTCCATGCTCGCATGTTAAACCCTATATAACGGTCTTATAATGTAATATACTATTAAAACACTAGTAACACTACACATATAACGATTAGATATATAATTTGCATAAATACTTTAAACACTAATTGGAAGAAGCAAGTCTGCTCTGTATCACGCTTTTATATAACGATCTTCTATTCAAAACTGAAAGATTGTCGGGGACCTGTAATTAAGTTATATTATTAAATAAATCTATATTACCTACAAAACAACTGTTCAAACAGTGGCACCATCTTTTGATCAAATACAAAACTACAACCATTATTCTACATGATACTTTTTGCCCATAACAATATGTTACTGATATTAGCATCTTAGTCTTTATGAAAGTAAAAGGTGTAAATGGAAAAACTATTCTGACTATTCCAATCTTATCATTTGGAAACAACCACTGCACTTTTTAAAAATTTTACCCAGACACGAATTTCTTACTGAAAACCTAACTTGATTCCTCGATTGAATAAGGAACCTAAGTGTTATAAAATTAAATGTTTGTGTTACTGTATTATGTGTATTACACTAAAATAGTTTGACATTTTAGTGTCAAAATTTAAAGTTTACACTTAATCCGTAGAACTTAATTTTTCTTTTATTTAATGGTTACTGATTAGTGATTATAGGAGTGTTTCCAAGTACCTAGGTACTATTCATGATTGCAAATAATTTTCAAATAACAGTTGCTTTTGTCATATGTAAAAACAAGATTTCTTGCAGTAGATTCCAGTTAATGATTAAATTATTTTATGATAAATAAAATATTTGATGTGGCCAGCACATAACTTTCTTATACCAGTATATATCATCTTGATGTGAAAAAATAATTCTATTTAATTTTTCACTTCTCCTCAATTAAATTTTAATAGCGCATTTTGAAATGTTTCATTAAAATTTTTAAATAATTAATTATTAGCATCATTCATACTGTCAATAATAATTCATCTCATATATTTTAACAATTTCTTCTTATTAACATTGACATTTTTGTAACTAAATTAGACATTTCAAATGTCAAACTGTTAAATTTATCCTAACCCCATTTTATGAGGTCAAATGTATAAAAAATTTAAGTTAACCTCATTTAAGTAATTGGAAAATATATTTTATTGGCTTGATATAGTAGACATGATTTATAATCTTTCATCAAGAATATATATATATATTTTTTAAAGGCACATACAAAAAAGTTTGGGTCCCGTGGACCTCCTTTCAGCTGGCCAATTTTGCTCATCGAATTTATTATTGTCTTTGGTCTTTAGAATATGTGTACTAAATCTGAAAACCTTGCCTCAAAACTGGGTTGCTATCGCGGTACTACAGACATACGGACAGATTTTTTTCCATAAAGTTATGTTTTTTCATTATAATTCGTCGAGATTCGTCCAGAAATGCAATACAAATTTTTAATTTTTTCCCGAAATTGTACTCTTCTTTCATTCGTTGTGTCTCTTTTGGTGGTACCACATTCACCAAATTTAATGTCACCTAAAATATTGTTAACAATCTTAACTTGCCAAATATGGGAAGTCTCTCATTAGTATTTTTTGAGTTATCGTGGATACACACGCACGCACACACGCACACGCACCGACAGACATCATTCGGAAAATAGAATGGATTCAGGAGGGTTCAAAACGTATAAATCAATCAAAATCTGTAGGTCGAAAAAAAAAACGATTACTATACATCCTTATATTAGGTATAAGAAAGTAAAAATGTTAGCCTACAGAACAAGAAAATAAGAACGTAAAAAGTATGTGTAACTAAAAAGGCACATATAAAATTCCCTATGCACAGATACATCGCCAGATGCTATTATATGAATAGACATACCTTGGGTTAATATTTTTAAAATTGACAGGAACAAAAAGTAGGAAATTAATTTATTGGAACTGTAATTTTCCTTGCAGTTCCATTTCCATTTTGATATTTAAATCCACCTTAAAATACCTTGCACTTTTAACGCTTATCAGTGTCTATATATTTTTTAAAAACCAGAAACCTCACCTCCCCCTGGCAATGTGTCTAATAAAAAATGAGGAAGTACATAAGTTATTATCATTTTAAAAATTTTATTAGGTATTCATCGTCATTCTTTGGATGAAATTTCTTATGGTTATGAGAAGATAAGCAATGAGGTTTTCAAGCAATCTTCTTGGCGAGGTACTGGAAATCTTGTTTGGAGTCATTCATATTATGACACAACCCTTGGGAAAAGAAATTAAAAGAGCACTTAGGCAGTTCTAGACTTATTAGTACTTCACGAGATCCAAACTGTCCAAAGGTATTTGCTCAGTTAATTTAATAGTAGCCAAATTATATTAAACACTTCGGAACTAAAATCTTATATATCTACAATATTTTCTAAATAGATTTTAGTATTTGATTTCAAACAATACTTACTGAACAAAGAATACTATACTCGATTTACCAACATACAGACACTAACTCATGAACTCGATAGATATGATAGAATGACAGGCAGATCGCTAAGCCTTATTTAGATTCAAGCATCATCCTTACTTGAACCAGTAACTGAGCAACATTCAAAAGGTATGTGAATATCATGCTTCTGTACTACATCTGTTCAGTAACTCAAGTAAAGATTTAGAGATGTATTTTTGTCAGGCTGATTCAGAAGTCAAAAGACATTTTGGTTTGAAACTGTTCAGGTTAAGGTTATCTTAAACATGAACATAACATAAAACACCACATGAATTAGACAACCGCCAAAAGCCGGAGCTGTACGGGCGGGAGTTACATTGATGAAGAAACGCGGACACACAATTACTCCCTTCGACTTAGGGTCGAAGCCGGATTTGAACTTAGGAGTCGTCATGCAGTAAACCAGCTATGCTTGTCACTTAACATCTAACTAGCACACTGGTTTTATAAAAGTAAATTTTATGATTAAACAATAATATAGATGATTTATGGTATACTACAAATCATCTATAAACAATCATGTACATGATTTGTGGCATATTACAAATCATCTATATCAGCGGTTCTCATACTGTGCTACACAGAGTGTCTCAAGGTGGTACACCACATAAGCAGATATACTATAACGACCCATATATTTTTGCGAATGCGATTGCCAGTATACCAGGACACGCGATAAGACAAAATAACATGTTTACATCAAACATTCGCAGTCTTGCGAGACACGCGTTAACGTATGTTCAAGAAGTTTCTAGTAGAATCATCAATTGCCTATAAATTGTCGTTTTGCCATACAACTTGATGAGAGTACAGGTGTAACAAACTATGCTCAACTTATGGCTTACGTGCGGTATGTATTTCAAACTAAAATTAAAGAAGATTATTTATTTTTTGAGGCACTATCAGCACTAACTGCTGCCGATGAAATTTTCAAGAAACTGAATGATTTCTTTGCAGAAAATGAACTGGACTGGAAGCAGTGTGTTGGCTTCTGTTCTGATGACGCTCCAGCTATGACAGGAAACTATGGAGGTGTTGCTGCCAAAGTAAAATTGATTGCAGAAAATTGCATTTACAGTCATTGCAGCATCCACCGACAAGCTTTAGCAGTAAAGCGTGGGCCATCAAGGTGGTGAAATTTATAAAATATGGGGTTCTAAATTCTCATTTATTTTTGAAACTGTGTTTTGAAATGGGCAGTGACCATATTCAGGTGCTTCTACATACAGAGGTGAGATGGCTTTATTGAGGAAAAAATGCCAAGCAGGTTATTCGAGCTACATTCTGAGATGCAGTTGTTCCTGATGGAGACCAATTTTTAACAGCATGATCGATTGACAGACGAGCTGTGGATCAAAATTAGCATACTTATCAGACACTCTCAATCGCCTTAATGATTTAAATTTAAGTTTGCAAGTTAAAACAACAAATCGATTTTCAGTAGATGACAAAATAAAGGTATTTATTAAGACATGTCAAATGATGAGTAATAGTGTTTCGAATGACAACCTACAATCTTTTTCATAATTAGGAAAATTTTGTGACAGCATGGAATTAAAGTAAATAATGATTTAATTAATAATATAAAATGCCACTGCCAAATGCTCGCTGAAACATTTGAAGATTATTTTAAGAAAAACTAGGTATTCTAAATTCCTTTGGATAAGAAACCCATTCATATTGGATAACATTCGTAGAATCCTAACTAACAACGAAAAAGTCTTTGATAGAACTATCTTGCGATGGAGGTTTGAAAATGGAATTTACCAAATTAGAGTTAGGTAATTTTTGGCTAAGGACTAAAAATGAATATCCATTACTGTCTGGAAAAGCACTGTTGTTCTCAACTCCATTTACAACCACCTATCTGTAAAACTGGATTTTTTGCCATGCTGACAATAAAAAATAAATTTTGACCCAAATTTGTGATTATAACTAAGTACAACCGATGCTGACTTCCTCCTCGCCTGTTTCAAGCATGCAGCACCATCCTTCTCACTGAGTTTTTAGACTGTAAGTTAAGAATATTGTAACATTGTTTTTATAAATAAAGAATGGACACTTTCAAAAACGATTGTAATTTTTTACTACTTTGCCATTCTGAAACGTAGTTCTATCCCTATCTTAATAAAATTTTTAATAGTTTAGTAGAGATAAGCCAAAGGAATAAACCCTATGTGGGTTTATTCCCTAAATGGGTTTATTCCCCGTTGGGTTTTTATGATTGCACCAAGTTGCAACGAAAATTTAAATTTTACGCCTATATTTCTTTTTTGTTTTGTGTTTGATAGAAATAAAATGAAGTCCACTAGTTAATTAATTAAATTATTATTAAAATGGACCAAGTCAATTTTTGGCATTTTGAGTTTTTGTATGTTTCCCACTTGAAAGAGCAAACAAATTTGATTGAATAAGATACTAATCTCGTTAACCCTTACATATTTTATATGATGCGCTTGGGAAGAATTTTTTTAAAGATGACAAGTAATGCCGCTTATTAAACATGTTCCTTTTTGATTTTCTCACAATGAGGAAAATTGACTTAGTACCTTTTAATAATCTGTGATTCAATTACATTTTCTAACTTCACTTAAAAAAAAAAATTTCATTGCACCTGGTGCAATCATTAAAACCCAACTGGGAATAAACCCATTTAGGAATAAACCCACATAGGGTTTATTCCCTTGGCACATCTATAGTTTAGTGGTACACAACTGATCCATAGTACACATGAGTGGTACACAAAAAAGTTTGAGAACCCCTGATCTATATGATTGTTTAGTCATTTCATTTCATTTACCTTTATAAAACCAATGTGCTAGTTGGGCACTCTAGCCCACTGTGCTACCGAGCTTGGCAGGCTTAGTAATATAATATATGTATAATTAGGATTATATTTAAAACTAACCATATTTTTGTGCTTATATTTTTATTGTAAACGCTTTACTTAATTATTTTAGTTGTGTGCAGTTTCTGCAGTTGTTAATCAAGCACGGTTATCTGCATATGTTTTTCGAAATTACTCATTGCCATGGAAATTTCAGTCTCAGTATTTAGGTAATAATGACTGTGAAATTTGGCAAGCTGCAAGAGCTTCTGCTGCAGCTCCAACATATTTTGAGGAGTTCAAATTGGGAAATTTGTTACACCAGGTATATATAAAGTTTATATATTTTACTTTATAGATATGAGAAATTCATGTTTTAGGATGGAGGTATTCTTGTAAATAATCCAACAGCTATAGCTCTACATGAAGTAAAATTGATATGGCCTGATACTCCTATACAGTGTGTTGTATCTTGTGGTACAGGTCGAACAGTGCCATCACCAGTGGAATTTTCAAAACAAGAGGAAAATTCAGATTCTGTTTCAAGTAGTACTTCTTGGGCTAATAAATTTTATAAAATTTTGGACAGTGCAACCGATACGGAAGGTAAATAATGAAAATGAAAACTGATACATGACATGCATTTCAATATTTTGCTTGTTCCTGAAATGGTTGTTCATTAAAACAAATCACATTGAATATAAATATAGGTAATAAAATAAATTGAAATGAAAATTCTAATATATTGAAATAATTAATAACAACTAAAAACATAAAATAAAAGTGGTCATTGTGAGTAAATATAATGACATTAATCCCATAGCTCTGGGCTGATTACTAATTGTTTGAATCAAATTTTAAAAATGTCAAAAAATTCAAAATATATAATGTAAACCGTTTGATTGTTAAGGAAAACAAACATTTATTTTCTATATTTAAAAAAAAATGTAAAATTTTTGATAATGTTTTAGCTGTCCATACCATGTTAAATGATCTGTTGCCTGATAATGTGTACTATCGCTTCAATCCATACCTGACAGAGATGATAAGCATGGTAGAAACAGATTCACAAAAAGTTAGAACAATTAAGGAGAGATGCTATTATGTATCTGAGAAGAAATGAAGACAAGTTTCAGGAGGTAGCAAAAGTACTAATGCAGAAGAAAAAGCCAACTCAGAAAGTAAAAGATTATATCAAAGTTCAAAAAGAAATGGTGGGATTTTAAGAAATAAAGTTAATATTATTACGTAGAATATTAAATTATTATTAATATTTTTATGTTATTTACGTAATAATAGAAGTAATAGAGCCTAGATAAATATTTTTTTATACAATTTTTAAAAAATATGTTAGGAATTAGGCACCTCATTATTTGTATATTTTACCTTGTATAATTAAAAATAATTTTACGTTATAGTAAAAATGAAACATTGAAAGTTTTGTTAAGAAAGTTTTTTTATACAGTTAACCGTTTTTGCACAATCTTCCGATGGAACACTATAACTGGACACCCTGTATATAGTTAAGTAAAATTGTGATGATTCAAAATTACGTCTCATTTAATTATTTTACAAATATGATAATTCAAGAGTATGATTCATTTATTCTTAATATTCAGGGCTGAATCAAATGTCAACAAATTATATATTTTTGAAATCAAGAGAAAAGATATTTTGTAACAAAAAAAAACCGCTGCCAATTACTTGGGGATCAGAACATCCTCACCGTAGTAAAACTCGACATGTGGTGGAGTTTATAACGAAAGTAGTTTTTGACGTTTCAAAAAAAGTCACATTTTGACGTTTCAAAAAGTCACATTAGTGGAATGTCACTAATAATTTTTTTACAATTTTGCTCATCAATAAACTCAATCTTTTCCTTGACCTCTAGAATGTGTACCAAATTTGAAAGCTTTATCTCAAAAACTGTAGCTGCTAACAAAGGCACACAAACAGAAAATTTTTTCTGTCTGAAATTTTGTGTATCGTCATAATTCGTCGAGATTCGGCCAGAAATGCAATAAATATTTTCAAAATTTTTTTCACGAATACCTAACTTCCTCAGGGGTGAGGAAGTAATATACAGTGTAAGACAAATTATATGTGGGATCAATTAAATGCACACTGTATGTTAACTATAACTTTATTACAGATACGCATACAATTCAGTACTGAATTATTGTATTACTTCCTCACCCCTCAAAGTGAGGAAGTTGTATTCGTGAAAAAATTTTGAAAATTTTTATTGCATTTCTGGACGAATCTCGACGAATTATGACGATACACAAAATTTCAGACAAGAAATTTTCTGTCTTTGTGTCTGTGTTCGCGATAGCAGTTGCAGTTTTTGAGATAAAATTTTCAAATTTTGTACACACATTCTAGAGGTCAAGGAAGAGATTAAGTTCGTGATGAGCAAAATCAGTCTAAAAAAAATATTAGTGACATTCCACCAATGCGACTTTTTTGAAACGTCAAAAAATGTGACTTTTGAAACATCAAAAATTACTTTTATTATAAACTCCACCACACGTCGTGTTTTACTACGTTGAGGAAGTTCTGATCCCCAAGTAATTGGCAGCGGTTTTTTTCTAAGCATCACATCGGTCTCACCGACCACCATCTCCACGTAGACCAAACATTTGTTCGTTCAGGGGCCGATATTGTTGACCCACTAAAACATTACTTACAACAGGGTGTTCTGTTTAAAAAATTGAAGTTTTATTTTGTTTGAAAACTTTTTGTAGTTTATTTTGACGAGTCCGGATGGTAATGTGGCAATAGCCCTACAACTTTTAAATAAAAAGTTTTTTTCTATTTCTTAAAATAAACCATCTAGATAGGTGTCAAATATAAATGAAAACCTTGTATATAAAATACAAAAAAATATAATTTTGATATCTTCAGTCTCATCTCTATATAATTTTAAATCTAAATTCTAATATAAACTGAAAATGTGTTTAGAAAGTTTGAATCAATTTGAATAAAGTAAATTAATGGATAATTATTTTCAGTGGAATTTACAATTTTTTTTGTATGTATAAAGAAATGAAAATTTTTGAATCATCAAATATTTTGAAATCTTTACAATATTCATGAAATATGCTGTTTTAATACCTCAGTAAGTGTTACTGTTATTTGTGATTAGATACCTGTTGTTTTAATAAGTGATATAGTATTTTTGTTCATATTTTATTTGTGATATTTATATGATATAAATAAGTTATAATATATGTATATTTTAAGAAATAAATTATTACTAGCTTGAATTATGTTAAATATTAATGACTAATGACTTACATGTGAATAATTCTAATCTAAGGAAAAGTAATGTCTATTTCTTTGAATTCTATACATATACATATAGAGGTTCTTCAACTCAAAAATTGGAAAAAGTTTTGGGAAACAAATATAATTACATATATCCTGTAAATGATTTTCTAAAACAAGGAAATAGTATTTTAATTCCAGAGGATGTCAACTTGGTACACAAAAACTGGTCGATCTTCAATAACAAATTATTAAATTTTTTAAAAAACCGCAATAAAAATTCTAGTCAAAGTTGTGGCCAACAATGGCACTTTAAGCCCTTTACGGCTTTCCAATTTTTATAAAAAATTTTACGTTTGTACAATTTATTATACAGGGTGGGGCAATAGTGCGTCAGACTTTGATATCTCGAGTTCTACGATAGCTAGAAATTAAAATAAAAATAAAAAATACAGATAAACTAGTTAAAAAAAGTCTACATCCGAAAGTTATTGTCAAATATACAGGGCGAGCCAAGACGAAATTACAGGATCAAGTGCCTTTTTTTTTTAAATGGAATACTATGTATATCAGTAAATTTTTTGAAGCCTCTTTCTAGACTCTATTCATGCCTAAATTATTATTGACTATCTCCCAACCACTTGGATGTAATTAATTTTTTTTTGATATAATTCCATCTGCAGATGCACATTGTAAAAATCACCAAAGTCACAGTTATGGGTTTTAAGAGAAACTTATGTGAATACAAGACATCTAATTAATGTTGTTGAATCATTTTTACTTCCTAAAAATGTTTAGGGTGGCCAAAAAATTATTTTCAATTAAGAACTTTTTAAATTTAATTCTCAATTTTTTCAAATGGAACTGAACATTGGAAACAAAATGAAAAACGAATATTTTTTGTAAGTACTTCCTTATGGCTAATTGCAACCATTTTCGTTTTATTGAACAATAAGTACAAAATTCAAGAATAAACTTAAAAAATAGAGGTTTCTCCAATTAATTTATTAGAAAAAAATCATAATAAGTGCTCCACATGTTGCCCATTTTGATTGACACACGTCTCTATGCGCTTTTGCAATGAGGTTGTTACTGTTCCTAAAATTGCCGGTGTGATAGATATAAAAGCAATTATCCTTTCCTTCATATTTTGTACTGTTGTTGTTGTGTCTTTATAAACAATTTCCTTCACATATCCCCATAAAAAGAAATCCATTTTTGTAACATCTGGGGATCTAGCAGGCCCTTTGTAATTTGAGAAAATTCAATTTAAAAACTTCTTAATTGAAAAATAATTTTTGGCTACCTTGTACAATTTTAGGAAGTAAAAATGAATCAAAAACATTAATTAGATGTCTCGTAACTAGTATTCACATAAGTTTTTCTTAAAATCCATAATTGTGACTTTGGTGATTTTTTCCATATACATCTGCAGATGCCATTATTTCAACAAAAAAAAATACATTACATCCAAGTAGTTGGGAGATAATAATAATATAGGAATAAATAGAGTCTAGAAAGAGGCTTAAAAAATGTACTGATATAAATATATCGCATTCCATTTAAAAAAAGGCACCTGATCCTTTAATTTCGTCTTGGCTTGCCCTGTAAATTCGAAAATAATTTCCGGTTATAGACTTTTTTATCTAGTTTACTCGTTTTTTTTTTTTTTTTTTTTTTTTAATTTCTAGCTATCGTATTACTCGAGATATCGAATCCGTCGCACTATTGTCACCCTCTATATAAGAAGTGCGCCAAATTTGGAAAAAATCCCTTTTCTAGCAAAAAACATGACAAAATATTAATATGAAAAAAATAAATTTAAAGATTATGTAACTGGGCTAATACTGAGGTTTCGAAAAGAGTTATATGAACTTATACCATTATTTTTATGAGTAGAATTACCCCTGATTTTTTTGCTCATAATTTTCGGATACTCTGTATAGTGTGTGTCTGGGTATGAACACATGAATAGGTCTATATGGCAAAAAAATCATGTTTTCTAATCAGGTCATTACTTGAGACATTTATTCTGGTATTACCATAAAATGTGTAAAGAACCGCTGCCAATTACTTGGGGATCAGAACTTCCTCACCGTAATAAAACTCGATGTGTGGTGGTTTCTAATAAAAGTAATTTTTGACGTTTTAAAAAAAATCACATTTTGACGTTTCAAAAAAGTCAATCTCTTCCTTGATATCTAGAATGTCTGTACCAAATTTGAAAGCTTTATCTCAAAAACTGCAACTGCTATCGCGAACCAGACAGCCACACAGACAGAAAATTTTTTCTGTCTGAAATTTTGTGTATCGTCATAATTCGTCGAGATTCGTCCAGAAATGCAATAAATATTTTCAAAGTTTTTTTCACCGACACATAACTTCCTCACTTTAAGGGTGAGGAAGTAATTAGTTATATTTTAAAAACAAATTTCAAAAATGTATAAAAATAAACTATCTTAATAAAAATAAAAAAAATTCCATTAAAGTTGTTTAGATAAAAAAATATTTCGAGATTTTACCTACTTTCCCTAAGATTTTTTTTTTATAAAATAATTTTTTGTCAAAGGCACCTACAAAATTCTTTTTTTTTGTTATTAGTCATTAAGGCACTACAAATTTTGAGCAACTTTCTTTAGTAAAATTTTGCAAGATCTGTTCGTCCAACGAATCTATGTCCTGATCGGATTATAAGGTAACTATCAGTAAGTTCGATTTTTTTTAATCACTTATTTAACATCGGTCTATTTTCACTAGCTAATCACCGACACCAGGAAATAAGCCTAGCAGTATTTATGTAAGCATTAGCACACCCTTTACATGGAAATTTTGCCGATCTGCACTTTGTCATTGGATAGGTCTAGGATTCTTACAGGGCTGGTTACCAATTAAGCAGAGTAAGCAACTGATTACAACGGCAAATGTTTGAGAGCTCAAAAAATAAAGAAAAAAGTAAACTAAAAATGAGCAGATAGATTTTCGACCCGTGGCGCCTCATGTCTCGGAAGGTACCAGTTATATGGCTGACGATGTTCTTATCAACTGGATATCAAAAGTGCCAATGCTTCGCAGACGTGCTTCAAAAGCGCCGAGAAAAATATATATCTGAACTTTTCCAGCGTTTCTATAATGCCCTGTACTGTATGTAACAAGTAACAGGTTTGAAAATAAATAGCATTGTCGCTTTCAATAACCATTCGGCTTAAGACAAAAAACGTCGCTGCCTTGACTATGTGAAGAAAATCAAGGCGGCGAAACTATGACTATAAAAACTGGGGATGTGTGCAAAGTAGATCCTTACATCTTGTTTTTTATAAGTAGGTAAGTATATAGAGCGGCGGAAGGTACAAACAGCGCAAGCGCCTGCCTGCTAGAGGCGCCAGCTAAAAGATCTAACAAGACGATCTGGAAATCTGGCAGCGCTGAAATCTCCGGCTGGCTAGCTAGCAGGTTGAGGGGTGTGGAGAGTAGGGATAGCGGGATATGGGATGCGGATCGTAACGCACTTTGCATGCTGGATACAGGTGTTCATTACCAGGGTCAGGAAACTAGTCCGGAGTTCAGGACCGGTAGCTACTACTGTCTATGTAGTTGAGAGAAGACCACACGTAGACAAATATTTTATCGGTGGATAGCCGAATTTAAATATTTATCACAGTCATGATGTATATGAAATACGTCACGTCGACTGCATGGATACACAGAATATGTGAACCATCTAATGTTAAATTGGATACCGCTTATCTAAAAGGAACCAAGTGACATTTGCATATTTTACAGAAACTCTGTTTTAATATTGCAAGGTTGTACTGCAAATATAATTATGAAAATTTTGCCTCCCCTTATTTTCATCATAAATAATCACGTCAGAATTGTTGGCAGATAAAACATGAACACAGTAAGTAAAAATAAATTATAATATGCAAAAATACACATAATACTCCACTTACTGAAGAAGCAGTCTTGAAATATTTTCTGGTATATTTCTACCAATTTTAGGGTTCTTGTACAATTATTTAAAAAAAGAAAAAATCTATTTACACACAAACGTAGTTAATAGATATTCAAGTCGTTTGGTACGATTAACTCATTTTTGCCATTTTAGCGCTTGATTCCTTTTAGATAAGCGTTATCCAATTATCGTAGTTTTCAATCATTTTTTATAGTACTTATATGCACAAACGGTAGTAACTGCGCCATTGCTAAAAGCATTTTATGCGAGAACCAAATCAAACACTATCATGAACCACACGCTTTCATATTGCTAAGATAGCTGAACTGAGGATACCACCGGACAAACTGCGAAGCTGCCTGTAATTGTACATGGAAGATTTCCGGTTACCCGCAGAGTCTTTACACTGCCTCGTTACTGGTTATACTAGTTGCATATGTTACAGGTATATAAATAAACAGTTTTTATGTGGTATGTTTACTAGTATTTATATATGTTTTATAAGTGCCGGCTCTAAAAAATGGAAAACATTTCTGGCCACTGTTCATTACTTATTTGGTTTAGTCGCAGTTCACAATAGTGGAGAGTGGAGTGGAGATATTGGATTTCTGCTATTGTTATTGTTAGATGTATTAAAAGGACATAAAACACAAGCCATAAAATGCAAAACACCGCAAAAAATAGACAACCCCCAAATTTAAAGCCGGAGTTCCATCGGCGGAGGTTTGCAGTAATAGCATCAGATAAGTTCGTTATTTAACGTTTAGCTCATTGCATTACCTAGCTCAAAGTATTCAAAGGTTAAAAATACTGTGCTAATGTAATCGTAACTGTGTCCAATCGTAATAATCATCGGATTTTTATAGCAATAATGGTCTATCGGGCACAGTTCCTCTTTGACAATGCCAGAGATTATTTATTTATTTGTTATTTTGAGGTGACCAGTGATCATTAAAGGCAACATTTTAAACGAAATTAATATGAAGGAGTGACTTTATTATTAGGTTTATTCGGAAAAAATCCAGAGAAACATCTTAAGGTGGTTTTTTTAATTTTTGTTTATTTAAAAGGTGTTTCAATAAGAGGGCAAGATTTGAATTGCGTGCCAGTTTGGCTATGACATGCCAGGTCGATAGGAGACAGATGGGAGTTAGTAAACATGGGGCATTACACGATAGAACAACGCGTCCTGATTGTTAAACATTATTATCAAAATGGTGAAAGTTTGATTGCCACGATTCGTAAAATACATACAATTTTCGGTCGAAATAATGTTACTCATTCTTCTACTGTGAAAAGAATAATCGAAAAATTCGAGAGTACTGGTTCGGTTACTGATGTGAAACACACAACACGAGCTCGTAAATGTCGTTCAGAACAAAACATCACGGCAGTTCGCGAGAGCGAGGCCGAGAGTCCAGGGACGTCGATTCGTCATCGTGCACAAGAATTGAACGTTACCCAAGTAACAACCCTAAGATACTTTTGATTTATTTAGGTTTTAAAAGTGCTTTAACATGTTCAATAAAATGATAGTGGTTTTAAAATTACCTTAAGATAAACTAAAAGTTCTTAAAGACCACTGATTCTTATGCAAAGGATTTAATGCACTCTTTAAATTAAAATAAAAAAACTGTTTCCTCCTAATGCCCTATTGATCTTATACTAGTTTTATAATACTCTTGACATTGGCTATTTTAAAACTAATTTGCCTTTTTAAAGAATTAAATAGCAAGTTGGTTTTAAAACAATCCATTTTGGAACAAATGGTTTTAATGTAGTTTTATGGAGTATCCTTGATGTAGTCATTAAAACCCATTAAGAAAACTATTTTATCTTAAGCCTATATGCTCAATGAAATTCCACATTAAATCCTAAAACATTGTTTTTACTTTTTAAAGAGTAAATTAAGAATATTTTAAAGTTCAAAGGTTTTAATTTAGTCAATTTGATTAAAAGAAATGCCTGTTGGATTTTTGATGACTTTATTAAAACTATTTCTACTCCCTCCATAATCGGAGAAAACACGCCATCTGCTCAATAAACTGATTGCTGATTTAGTGAACCAGTGCAGTCCGTGTACCTACTTTATGCATGAATGAAAAGTAGAAGACAAATTTAAAATGGAAAATATTAGTGACAAGTATTTTAAATTAAAACGAAGTCACTAAATCCAGCAATCACAAAACCGGCACAATTTTAAGGTTAGGATTTCATACGCGCGTCAGATCCCTTTAAATCAATAAGGCCACGAGTTTGACCATATTAAAGCAACTCAGTTTTAAAAGGAAGAGTAAATAAATGTCTGGGAGAGTAATTGTACTTAAAGTGGTAAATAAAACGCTATTTTAAGTCTTGTAAGATTTAAAATGTTCTATTAACTTGCAATCAGTTTTTATCTAGACCACGCCATTTTTTATATAAGATACAGACCCGCCATGATGAATATTTTCAATAGCCAAAGAAAAGAATATTATTGAAATATATGCGCTTTACATCCTCTTAAATAACTGAAGGACGGTGTGTCCAAACATGCAATGTAATAAAAAAAATGCATTTGGATGTTTAGATGCAAAATAAAAATTGACGATATTTTTAAAAAAATTTTTAGATAATAAAAAAACATATTATATTGGTGGCGCTCGAGTTATGTAGAAGTATTTTATTATATTTTGTCAGAAAAGTGCCACCCGTTGGTAATTTTTACCAGAATAATTTGCATTTGAATATTATTTTTAATCAGCTTTATATGCGTTACGTTTAAAACATTACCACTCTGCTCCATTAGAGACTTGCCGTTGTTTTAACTATTTCACGCATAAAGTTGTCCGACTTTAAAACAAAATAAAACCCTTTTAGGATTAATTATAATGATTCTCAAGGCAATTTAGTCTGCTGCAATTTTATTTTAAATGCAAAACGTTTTAATACATAAATTTAAGGTTGCCTTGAAGAACTCTTTAAGAATATGAAATTAAAACTAAATGGTTTGTAATATAGTTTTAAAATTTAGTCTTCAAGACCCTTTTAGGATGGCCCCTTTTTGGCTAGAAGCTGCTTTATGGTGACCCTAAGCTTGTCTTGAAGATCATTTGGTTTTATTCGAAGTTTTATTGTATAAGTTTAAAGCGACCTTGGAGATCTTAATAAGAGTATTAGTGTTACCTGGGTACAACAGCCACTCTTCAGCGTATTCTCACTAAAGATTTGCATCTCCATGCCTACAAAGTCCAATTGACTTAACAACTTCTGCCAACAGACCAAGCACAGTGAAGAGAGTTCACCAATTGGATCCTTAAACAGAAAGAAGTAAATGCCGATTTTGCGGACAAAATCATTTTCACTGATGAGGCCCATTTTTACCTCGATAGCTTCGTTAATAGGCAAAACTGACCTATTTGGCGCTCAGAAAATCCACAAATGATTCATGAGAAAGCAATGCATCCAAAACGTGTCACTGTTTATGCATTGTGGTCTGTATGAATCATTGGGCCGTTTTTCTTCGAAGACCAGGCAAGTAATGCAGTAACGGTGAATGGCGAACATTATCGTGCTATGATAACCCAGTTTTTGTGCCTCAGTTGGAAGATATTGCTCTCGACGACATGTGGTTTCAGCAGGACGGTGCCACTTGCCATACCGCCCGTGAAACGTTGACGGTCTTGCATGAGTCTTTTCCTGGTCGTGTCATTTCTTGGTTTGGTGACCAGAATTGGCCGCCACGCTCTTGCGATTTAACACCTTTGGACTTTTGGCTGTGGGGTTATCTGAAGGCACAGGTTTATGCCACCAAGCCCGCGATTACCGAAGCATTGAGGGCCAAAATTAGACGCTATATCAACGAAATACCGCCACATGTATGCAACACCGTTAATCAAAAATTCACCAAAAGAGTACGCATATGCCAGCAAAGCCGTGGCGGCTTATTCCATACATAACTCCCACATGTCTACATTATAACTCAATAAATATTTCAATACTTTGCTGCAGAAAACCATGTTTTATTGAACCTTGAAATATTGTGCTCTTATTGAAACACCCTTTAGTATAATACAAAGAGATTTGCTATTTGTTTTCTTTTTAACATTATTTTTTGTACCTGGTAAATACGTAATAAATAACCTATAATATTTAACTTTTGTTTTTCATTCTTCTGCAAATGTTAACAATAAAATATGTGTTTTTGATTACACATTAATATGTCTCTAACAATTTTTTAACAAACATCCCTAAACAAGATTTTTGCGATCTAGTTGGAAGTTAAAAAATCTGGCCCTTCTCCCGGATTCTTTTTATTATTACTGGAATTTTTAAGTGATTAAAAATGCATGAATTGGTCAATTTTATCCTTCGACGCTAAACTGGGAGGACTTACACCTCTCGGGCCCTCACAAGTATAATACAAACCAGAATCCACGTCGCCGCTTGTAACAAAATATTTCCTCGCGGCGGCTCTATGTATACCATAAATATAGAAGTTATGGAATCACATTCTTGATACAAAATGTAGAAAATTGCACAACAAATTTACAAAAAAAGAAGCTAAATAAGTGTTAAATTTTGACAAATTCGCGTATACAATGATTCTAAATTTTCCATACCCTCTTAAATTAAATTAAAGATGATATTGGCTATTTTTATGTGCGTAACGTCAGTACACGGATAATTTTTTTCTTCTACCTAATAAAATATCATTTACCTACATATCGGTACGTACAGCTGAACTAATTCCTTTAGGCTCGCGCCACGCCTACAAATCTGAGACAGAAAATCACGGCGTAGCACGGTTCCACGTTTTTTACAAAAAATAGTGACAGAGCGGAGGGAGGGTGTAAAATGTTAGGTGAAACGTAAGCAATTGCAATGATATATAAAGTAAAATTACAAATTGTACCAAAAATGTTAACAATCGTATTCGCACATGCGTTATGCGTTTCTATTTTAGATAGAAAAACTAATCGTTAACACTTATGAAAATGAAGGTATGGTAAAATAGAAATTATTTCATTACAAAATCGTCATTTTCTTGAAAAATCGGGGCATTTAAGCACACAGTCGGAACCTGCGATATTTTGCATAAAATCGGGAGAGGTATTCCTGTTGTGTAGTTATAGCTAACTTTCAATTAATAAACACCTATCATATTCTCATATTCACTGAGGTAATTTTATATCAAAATTATAAAAAATTAAAGCTAAAAATCAAAAAATCCGGCCCCACAGATTGATTGAGAATTTCAAAACGAACATTTGAAAAAAAAATTCTGATAACTTTAACTTGAAGACCTGTGTAGACCGATTTGTGTGGCACAGTAGGAGATTTGTTCCACTGTGCGTCGAGGGCTACACTTTGTACAGTGTACCTAATAAATATAAGATATAGTTGTTTTATTGCTCATCCTTCGTACGCGTCGGTTTATTCCTTTTTTAATGCCCGGCATTAATGCTTTTAATACAATAATAAGATTCCTCTTATATTTATTGCGCCTACTTTGTTTTGATGAATGAATAGCTTATGACTGTCTGCGGTCTTCCATGAGTTAAGAAACTATCCAGCCCTAGCTACTCTATCCATGAACAAGAAATGTGTACAACAATCAATTTGAGTAATCGTTACAAAAAAAAAGTTCTGAAATCCAAGCGTTAAAATGCTGTTTTAATAAATTGTAGTTAAAAAATTCTACAACTAATGCGCAAAGACTGCAATTTTAATCAACTATTTTATTTTTGAAATAATTTATTCAATGCTACAAGCATTGATAAGATTATTTCCCGGTATCAGTGATTAGCCTTGGCAGCGGACATAAGCCGACATCAAATGTAATTAAAAAAAAAATAGCTAATTCCTCAAATTATGCGCAATAGTGTTCTGTTATTCTAGTAAAAAAAATATCAGAGTGTCCTCTTAAACTATTAATTACGATTAAGAAAACAATACGTGATTCATTTGTAGTATATACAATGGGCTAATGCAAACATGGCAGAATTTTTTTAAACAGTTTATGTCTAATGGAAAAAACTTCATATTCTTATTTTCATTATAAACACTTTTACAACTCTACAGGCAAATCTTCCACCTACATCACCTAAAGTACCTACCTAGCTAATTAAGTTTTTAGGAATGTAATTTATTTATTTCTGTTAGTTTTACTAATTATGTCTATCAATTTTTAATTATGATAACATTAAATAGTGTGGCAAAGTAGGGATATGAAAGATATATTTAGAGGGGCGCCAAAAGTTAATCAGCACACGGGTGACAAGCGCCCTCGTGGTGGTCCTGTACAATACGGTCCTGTCCAAACCATACGAAGCGCTGTTCTGGCACTTTTTTATAGCTAACGGCAATAATCCTTGATTTAAATCAAAAGTGCGAATTGTTACTTAAATAAAGAATTTATTGTAGATACGGTGTTCTATACAGGGTGGGGCAATAGTGCGTCGGACTTTGATATCTCGAGTTCTACGATAGCTAGAAATTAAAAAAAAAAATGCAAGGAAACTAGATAAAAATGTCTAAAACCGGAAATTATTTTTGAATATACGGGGTGAGTCAAGACGAAATTACAGGATCAAGTGCCTTTTTTTTAAATGGAATGTTATGTATATATCAGTACATTTTTTTAAGCGTTTTTCTAGACTCTATTCATTCCTATATTATTATTGACGATCTCCCAACCACTTGGATGTAATTAATGTTTTTGTTGAAATAATGCCATCTGCAGATGCATATTGAAAAAAAATAACCAAAGTCACAATTATCGGTTTTAAGAGAAACTTATATGAATACTAGTTACAAGACACCTAATTAATGTTTTTGAATAAATTTTACTTCCTAAAAATGTACAGGGTAGCCAAAAATTATTTTTCAATTAAGAACTTTTTAAATTGAATTTTCTCAATTTTTTCAAATGGAACACCGTGTATATTTTTCAACGATATGATGTAGAAATGAAAATCGAACATTTTTTGTAAGCACTTTTCATGTTACAAACCTAATAAGAAATACCTATGTACGTTTTAAACTTGTATATGCTAGTAGACACATTTTGAACTTTAAAACAAGAAAAAAGTTATGCGAAACCGTTATTTTTTTGTCCACCATAAATTATTCTCTAATAATGTTTTCCCGTGTCTTCATCAATTGATGAAAAATACGCTCCAAAAAATCCAGAATAATTATTGTAGGTTTGTCTATGGTTTAAGAAAATATGATCATGTTTCAAGTAAAATAAATAATTTAAAATGGCTAAAAATAAATGATACTTATAAATATCTATTTGTTACGTTTATCCACAAACTATTGTTAACTGGTTGCCCTCCCTATCTTAAGGACAAATTAGTGCTAAGAGCAAATTTTCACCGAGATCTTAAATTTATTAACATATTCACAATGCCACATCATTCCTTCGTAATGTTTCAAAGGTGCTTCACCTAAAATGCTATCAAATTATACAACAACTTAGATGAAAACCTAAAATTGAAAAGTGTATATCTTTTAAGGAGGCAATAAAATCCAGTCTATTAGAAGAGCTAATGTAAACTTATTATTTTTTATTTTTTTATTATTTTTTTTTTTTAATTATTATAGATTTCGTAATGTGCGTATTTAATAATGTTATGTGTTTATATATGTACGCCACTGTACGGGTATATTCACTTTCATAAATTCATGTTAGAATTATGTTAAATTAACAATTAATTTATTTTTTTGAATTTTATTTATTTATATATTTTTTGTTTTCTTTAATGTTTATAATGAATGTATTTATGCATGTGTTAAATATTTTTCATAGAGGTTAAGTGGTAGAGTAGCTCTAAAGCTAAACTTCGCCTCTCTGTGTTATTAAAAATGTATGTACTGCATTTTTTCTTTAATAAAGTCGATTAGTATTAAATTTAAAATATTTCGAGTTTTACAAAATGAATAAAGCGAAACTTGTAGACATTATTTTTTGTTTTGGGCGAGTCAGACAGAAATTGTTTGCCTGCGAATAGAATTTATAAGCAAAGGTATCCTGAAAGAAGTATTCCTGATGTTAGCACCCTCCAAAACCTTATCGATGGATTTGTGGATGCTGGAAATGTCGAATATAAAAAAAGTGAAAGAATAAAACGCGTTGTTAACGAAGAAAATGAGTTTTCTGTGGTGCTGGCAACGATTGAAAATCACCATATTAGTCAGAGAGAAGTGAGCTCATTAGTAGGAATAATTAAGTAGAGTAGTTGGTCGAATCTTAAAAACAAATAAGCTTCATGCATATCATATTCGAATGCACCAGAAATTATTTGATGACGATTTTCAAAGGCGTCTTACAGTTTTGTAATTGGGCCAGAGATAAAATGCAAGATGTCACCTTCTTCAGTTATGTTTTATTCATTGATGAGTAACTTTTCATAAAAATGGATTTATTAATAGGCACAATTTCCATTATTATGCTTCGGAATATCCTCACTTTTTTAGGCAAGTTGGTAACCAGCATAGATGGTCTATAAACATTTGGGGGACGAGTTATTGGAGAATATGTAATAGGGCCACATTTCTTTGATGGTACGTTGACTGGTGCTATTTATCTTCATTTTCTGGAAAACTATTTGCCACAATTATTGGTGAACCTTCCTAAAAGGATTCGAAATAGGATGTGGTTTCAGTAAGATGGTGCTCCACCACGTTATTTAAATGCAGTTAGAAACCACTTAAATAATACCTACCCACTTCAATGGATTGGAAGAAATGGACCCACTAAATGGCCTGCTAGATCCCTAGATCTTACAAAAATAGATTTCTTCTTATGGAGATACGTGAAGAAAATTGTTTATTAAAACACACCAACAACAGTACAAAAATATGAAGGAAAGGATAACAACTGTTTTTAGGTCTATCACACCGGCAATTTTAGGAACAGTAGAAGCCTCATTTCAAAAACGCATAGAGACGTGTGTCAATCAAAATGGGCAACATGTGGAGCATTTATTATAATTTTTTCTAATAAATTATTTGAAGAAACCTCTATTTTTTAAGTTTCATCTTGAATTTTGTACTTATCGCTCAGTAAAACGAAAATGGTTGCAATTAGTCATAGGGAAGTGCTTACAAAAATGTTCGTTTTTCATTTCTACATTACATCGTCGAAAAATATATATTTGAGAAAATTGAGAAAATTCAGTTTAAAAAAGTTTTTAATTGAAAAATAGTTTTTGGCCACCCTGTACATTTTTAGGAAGTAAAAATGATCAAAAACATTAATTTAATGTCTAGTAACTTGTATTCACGTAAGTTTTTCTTAAAACCCATAATTGTGACTTTGGTGATTTTTCAATATGCATCTGGCAGATGGCATTATTTCAACAAAAAAAATTTATTGCTTCTAAGTGGTTGGGAGATAGTCAATAATAATATAGGAATGAATAGTCTAGAAAGAGGCTTCAAAAAAATGTACTGATATATAATAATTTCTGGTTGTAGACTTTTTTATCTTGTTTACTAGTATTTTTTTTTAATTTCTAGCTATCATAGAACTCGAGATATCGAAGTGCGACGCACTATTGCCCCACTCTGTACATGAATGACTAAAAAACTGCAATAAAATTTATTTGTCAATGTTAATTCAACTATTTTTTAAAATTATTTAGCATTGTAATTAATTGGTTTTCATTATAAGACCTATCTATCCATGTATTAATGAAAAAATATTCATTATCTTTCAAAAGAAAGGGGGACAATGTATATTGAGGTCGTAACGCACGCGGCGTCAGCGACGAACACATAAATTAAAAGTTTTGGAAAACAAATACTTACTCCTCATTACAAATTCTTTAAGGTACACCTTCATTACAGATTTACACCTGCTATGCCCTGACATAAAACCCATAACAGACTATATCTGATGAAATACGTCGCAAAATTTTTATCAATACAAACTTTCGTGTAGTCCGTTAACCAACAGCATTACTCAGATTAGGGAGTATAGCGTATTCTTTCGAATAAAATACAAATCACCCATCTTTGGACAGCCT
>JANEYF010000080.1:0-14694 GCA_029963845.1 Rhamnusium bicolor
TATCAGACCAGTAGTGCTCGTTATGCCTGTTGAAAATTCCTGCACTGTGAATGTAGGCTTCGTCTGTCCAAACTAGATTTCTAGAGAAGAATGGATCTTGTTCACTTTTTTACCGATGCTGAAGATCAGTTGGTTGCAGGTGATGTTGTTTCCTTATTGTATAAGGCCTGAATTTGTGTGTCTTCAAAATACCCAAAGCTCGACATCTTGAAATCCCAGAATCACTTCAATTTGACGACTTGAAATTGAAGGATTTGCAACCGCCATTCCAATTACAATTATAGAAGTTCTTCAGAATCATCAATGTTGTAATTTTTTAGTCTTGGCGTGTTGAAGGACCCACAATTAATGAGATTTTCTTTTAACCTCTTAAAAATAGCTTCATTAGGTTATCTTCTTTCTGGATAGCGATTGAAATATATTTCGGATGCAATATCACAATTGTTATTACTTTGAATAAAGCATTCTAACATATCATATTTCTCTAAATTTTCGTAAGACGTCTTCACTTGTACGATTAAATGGGGTGTAACTATGACGGAAACAAAACTATTAATATCGAATTTACTGACAAACGGATAAACATTGTCATAGATGGCATACGCCTACTTGGAATAAATATAAAAAAAAACGCAGAGTAATCTACTAAAAAGATTATTTTCGCTATTAAATACTTACACATCAAAAAGCGACCCCATATATGATATATAGTTTGAAAGAGAAAAAATTTCCTTTTTTATTAAACCATAGCCAACTATGATTCATATTAAAAAAAAATACAACTTTATGCCATAATTCGAAATTGCACCTTTTTTTTAAATTTTCTCGAGGCCATTGTATTATACAGAAAAAAAGTGTCTGAAGAATGTAAAAGTTGTTTTTTCATAACTACACACAACCAAGATATTGACATATGTCTAAAAGTCGAAAAATTGAACTGTTATTTATAACTCGAAAACAAAAGACGATAACAAATTTTGTTTTTGCCAGTGAATTTGTTTCAAAAAAAGAGATCGAGAATGTGTCTTCCATTTTTTGCATCTCTTACAGTTACCGAGTTACCCAATACAAACATCGAAATTTTCCCACACTGTACTTAACTCCTAGATTAACATTTTGCACATTATTTATTAAGCATTAAATCACGATATTTAAAGATTATTTGTGTATTTCTATATTTTATGGCCAAATTTTTTGCCATTTAATACATACATATTTTGTATATATATTTGTGTATAACACTTATCCGCTTCAACATTACGCCAATGACTGCGTGATGTATTTAAACAACGTTCGTAAATCACTTTAATTGATAATTTAATTTAGAAATTGCAGCGGCCCAGTATAGTAACGGCCTTGAACACATCTAAAGGCTCCTCTACACGTTAGCCAATGCGTTGGCCAACACGCTGGCGCACGTATTGGGCGTTATTTGCAAGGAAATTGGTAATCTGTCCACACGTTGGAAGGACATTCGGTTTGTTTCGACGCAGGCCAATATCAACATCAACAATGAATGTCATAAGGGTAGCTGCTGCTGCGATTTATTTATTTAGTGCTTATTATATTTTTACTTACTATATTTTTGTTTTTGTGATATTTGTTTTGAGGATTCCAAATACAATTTTCGGCTTGGTAAAGTTCTATGAATTTAAAAGTTTCATCGTTACTCATCGCTGCCATTATGTACCATAAAATACAAATTTATATGCACAGCACAGCACAAAATCTTAACCTACGAGCACTTCACATACTAGGCCACTCTTAGATCTAAGAGGCCACTGCAGCCAACGTGTGGACGTGGCTACCGGCGTCCGCCAGCGCCAAGGCCAACACCCTTTGATGTGTCTTGAAAAACCGACAACACGACGGATCGGTCGCCAACGCTTGGACCAGCTCTGCCAATGCCGCCAATACGACCAATAGTCCCTCTACACGATGGCCATACGCATTGGCCAGCGATATTGGCACACGCATTGGCCAACGTGTAGAGGAGCCTTAAGTTGAATCGGTTTTTAATTTGATCTTGGGCAACTGCTCGTAACTAATTCTTTGTGTTGATTACAATGGTTACTAGAGTTACTCAGCAGCGATGCCCGCTTTCAGTAGCGTCTCAGGTACGTTCTCAATAATAACGCATTTAAACATGGGCCAAAGTGCTTAGTTTCCGAGATACAGGTGGCTTAAAATGTTGTTTTATGTTTATGTTGGAAACATCTAAAAATAAACATATGATAATTTACCTACTATGAACCATTTTGCACCAACGTTTTTGTGTGTTACTATTCCATCAATTGAAAAATTGAAGTTTTTTTTACATAAAAAAAAGGTCTTTTGCGTTTTTCTTTAAAATTGTCCGTTTTTGAGTTAAACTGATTTGAACTTTATGCGGGAATAGTTTTTTTATGAATATTTTCGCAAAACGGAAAAAGTAAATGACAGGAAAACATAATTTGGGTACATTATATTTTATTAGACAACAATAAATTAGACTAAAATAAGGTAAATTACAAATTACAGGAGTTGTTCAAAGTGCATTCCTCCAACTTCAACACATTTTTGGCATTTGTGCACAACAGATGTGTGGCATTACGATTGAAATCTCGATTAGCCCTCAAATCTTCACACGCTTCTCAAATTCTTTCAATTATCTCTTCTCTGGTGTTGCGCTGACTTTGCCTTTAAATAGCCTCAGACAAAAAATCAACCGTGGGCAAATCCGGTTCTTGGACATAGCCGACCGATCCACCGTTCAGGATTATTATTGTTTAGCCACACACGGTTTACAAAAGCATAATTTTCCGGGGCTCCGTTCATGGAGCCAGCATTAATTTCTTAAATTAGGAGGAATATCCTCAAGATATTAGAAAAAATGATTATTTAAAGAACCGTAAAATAATGGTCCATTTATAGAAGTGGAGGTGGGATGCGAGGACTACAAAGAGTCCCGTTTATAACACCACACCATACATTAACATTGAACTCCTCTTGAAATGTCCTAAGAAGAATTTTGTGAGGATTTTCATGAACCCAGATTCTTAAATTATGAAAATTAATCGATCTGTTACTGGTAAAGGTAGCATCGTCAGTCCAAATAATTTTGTTTACAAGGTCGGGATCCTTTTTCACAACGTGTAGAAGCCAACTACAAAAATTAATATGCCTTTTGGCATCACCTGGTTGATGGCATTGGACTGGCTGCATCCGAAAATGTTTTCTCTGATATTTTTTCAAAATTCGAAAAATTTTATTTTTGGAAACACAGACAGCTTGAGCGCGACCTACAGAACAGTGAATTCCAAAACACAAAAACCACCATTGTCGTTTTGGCATGGCATGCTAGATTATTTTTCATTAATTAAAAATATTACAATCATGGCACATTATTCCCGCATAGCAAGAATGCTGGTAATAATAATGGTTACTGACTAATAAAGTTCAAATCAGTCTTACTCAAAAATAGATAATTTTAGAGAAAAAAACGCAAGACTTTTTTGTGTAAAAAGCTTAAAATGTTCAAGTTCTGCTCATAGATTAATGGAAAAGTGACGCAAACAGTTGGAGCAAAATTTTACCTAGACCCCTAGTTTTACCCGCTCCTGAATGAATTTGGTTCATAGTTATTATTTTGTCTTATATATAAAATACATATTCATAAAAACCATTTTCAGGATTTCAATTTGAGTAACCTGTATCTCGGAATTTAAGCAGTTCGCGACTCATGTTTACAGGAATTTTTTTTCTTATTTTGAAAAGTTCGACAATGCGGTGAAGTTTAACAAATGCAAATCGGGACACCCTGTATGTCGACACCAGCTTTATATTGCATACAAGACACCTGACCGGTATACTGTCACATTTTTAAGTCACAAAATTTGTCTATATGCTTACATATATAAGTTGTAAAACGTAAAGGTTTCTGTGAATGTGACATCAATATATTTTATGCATACTGGCGACGTGTACACAACCAGGTCGTACGTTCAACTGATCATCAATGTCTAAGGTATACCGCCTAAGTAACTAGTCGAGGTTCCTTGCGCCTACGACTGCAGCCTCAAGTGACTATCTCCTAACTGAATTAATGGTCGATAATAAACTCAAGTCAAAGCCGGTACTGCACTCTAGATACAGTAACATAAGTTGTTTATGTACAAGACTACAATTTTTTTTGCTGAACTTCGCGCTTATAGAGAATACACTTTACATTTTTCTACATGGTGAGGCATTTAATGTTTTAAAAATGTTACATTCATGTAATGAAATGTAATTCTAATACCTACATTAAATATGGGAAACGCCGTCATTTTAATTTATACCGATAGCATATCCAAAAAATTAATATTTGTATTCAGCAAGAAAAGAACTTTTCAAATGTAAGTATAAAAAAATTATAGACAAAATTTAGGAATTCTGGTTTTTTATGATTTACTCGAAAACTATTTCTTATGGTTATTTTTTTCGGAATTTGACTATACAAAAATGTGTCCAGATTAGCTAAAGGCAAATTCAAGTTTGTTATCTGTTCAAGCTTCAAATGTGTCGCTGATAAATCTGCTAAGGTGCTGTGCAAAACAAATTGGTGTTTAAATTATGGATGTTAAAAACTTAAAATAATATTTTTTTTAAACATAAACGTGTATATTGTCCTTTTTATTATTAAATACTAGACAATTAATGTGTCGCCGGACTTATATTGACCATAGCTGACTATGTCTGTGAAACACGCAGAATTTATGAAAAATTACGACCCACTCACTTTATATAAAATAATACACGCTTTATTTTAAAAGAGGTATTTTATTGCCCGTACCTCCAAATTTAGTAAAATCCAATATGAATTCAAATAAAATAAATTATGAATAAAAATTATATTAACCAAATTTATGTCATCTCTCGTGTCAGGTAAATGTACTAGTATAATCAATCATACGTGAGCAGGTATACACACAATTTAATTTCAAGCACATTATTTTCATATTTAACTATTTAAAATTTTAATATTTTCTGTTATGCCCATTTAATTGATCATATTAAAAATTCTGCCCAGCAACTATAATATTACTCATACACAATGTTTACTCTAAAATGAATCTGTGGACAGAATACAAAATTAATTTTGTACAATAACTGAATTTTGATTAAAATTATGCGTTTTAATACCTTTCACATAAAGGTTATTCAGCTCTTTGTTGAATAATGCATTTATTTATGTATTTTTATAGAAAAATTGTAGAAAATATGTGACGTACTCATGTTGTTTTTTCTACATATTGATACAAAGCATTGTTTAAAACAAATTAGGTATCCTCTTCTTGGTAAAAGTTCAAAATATAGAGTGGAGCGAAAATTAACAAGGCCTTAACAATATTTTTGCTATTATTTTCTTACGTAGGTAGGTTAATCCCATCTGAGTAATTATTCATGATAAGACAAACAGAAAAATTCTCATAAAATTCCTTTATTGGTGTGACCGGTTTCGTGAATAAGTTGTAGTGTATGTATGTGTTAAAAAAAGCACGTTAATTCTATAATTTTTATTAGAAATTCTATAATTTTTATTAGATACAAATAATTTATATATCTTACATTTACTTACCACCTTTTGACTATGTTGCAAAACTATTTTAATTTTGACTACCCTGGTTTTATTTATAAAAAATTCCTGTGTCTGATGATGTGAAGTAAATTTACTTGTTCACGAAACCGGTCACACCAATAAAAGAATTTTATGAGAATTTTTCTGTTTGTCTTATCATGTATACTTATTATTTTCTTACTTTTACAAAAAAACTTATCATTAGAATTGGCATTTCGATCCGCAAATCATGGGGGGTGCCAGGTAGAGAAATACCCAAGTACGTAAGCGACTTGTTTACTATTTTAGTCTACTGTTATGCGTCGAGGTGTCAATAACGTAATTTATTCCTCTCCGTTGTATTGTTGATAATTTTATTTTTTTGTATTTTAGTTTTGATATTAATATAATAATAAAGTATGTCAGACCTGCCCAAGTGTCAAAAACGGCCATAGGCTGACAAAGAGAATAACTTTATCAGTGAATTCCCCGATTTATTCTACAATGGTGCTAGAATAATTTGTAAGGTGTACGAGACAGGCCTGATGTGCTGGGACAAACGTGATTGTAAACGTCACGTAAATTCTGTGCAACATAAAACTAAAAAAAATGGCGTGCCCTCGACAACACAGTTTATGTTCGATTTACTTTTAATGCTGATTACCTGTGATGTTCCACTGCACATACTCGATAAACAACCATTTCAGCAGTTCTGGAATATATACAATCCCAAGGTGACGTTACCAAATCGCACAACGTTGCGTAACTATCTACCAACTGTAAGCGAATGTCTTCGCTTAGTAAATAAGATCAAATGTGCATTAAAAAATACACGGCTGAGGTTATGTGTTGACGAGACGACAGATTGTAAAAAAAAATCGTGTGTTAAAGCAAGACACCGGTTTTACCAGATTAAGACAAATTTGTGATGGTACTGATAGTGCATCCGTTAAGTGAGTTCAAAGACTATTTTAAGTATGCTCGTATTACATCAATAGATGTCGAGCGGTCGTTCTTAAAATGCAAACATATTTTTTCACCACGTCGAACATTGCTCTTGGAGCTGCAAAGTTTTTACACATATTTTCCAGTTTGTGATAATCAAGTTAGTTAAGAGGGTAAGTTGTGCATACATTGTTATAAATTGTAACAGTTTATTGCTTTTATTACTAGTTAATTTCTTTTCGTACACTTATTATGGTGCGCACGCCTATGTCCTGTGGCGCATTTTTGCCAACTACTTATCATAGATAAGTATAACATATGTTTTTAAACAATTATTTTTCCGGCTATTTACCAAAACACTGAAACTTGGATTATAAAAAAGATAATATGCACATTATGTTCAGTACAACTGACACAATGTTAATTTTAATTTTAACTACTCTGTTCAGTAAAACCAAAAATAAAACAAAAGTACTCACCGGTTGAACAATCACTTCAAAACTTTAAAACATGTGTTTCTACATTTTTGTGTCATCAGTGTGGACCTTGCAAAGCCTCGAAGGTAACTGTGAATCTTAGTAAATCCTAATGTAATAAATATTAGTAGCTTCAGAGAACAGAACAATTGAAATTATATATTGGAAATTTCTTGTAAGGTTAGAATAATTTAAAACAAATTAGATATCCTCTTCTTGGTAAAAGTTCAAAATATAGAGGAACGAAAATTAACAAGGCTAAACAATCTTTTTGCTAACTATTATTTTCTTACTTTTGCAAAAAACTTATCATAGATAAGTATAACATATATCTTTTTAAACAATTGTTTTCCCGGCTATTTGCCAAAACGCTGAAACTTGGATTATAATAAAGATAATCTGATAATATGATAAGATAATATGTTATACTTATCTATGATAAATTTTGTGTAAAAGTAAGAAAATAATAGTTAGCAACAAGATTGTTTAGCCTTGATAATTTTCGTTCCACTCTACAAAGCATTGTAATGCGCAGCAATCCAGTTTGAAGGTAGTGATGGATCAGATATCTGCATGCTTTGTTTTTAGTACCAAATACGAGGAGCATCAGTGTCTATGTCACAGAGCACTGTTTATTTTAATAACAAGCGTTCAAAAAAAAAAATACGTCGAGTTGTCCATGCTGACGAATAAATCGACATTAACACTATTAATATCAGATAGCGGGTCTAGAAGTTTGTAATAGTATTTTCAAAATTCTCATGTTTGAGTCCTTACATTCGCATTGTGTGAAAGGATGATGGACCATGGCAGTATTTCATAGAAGACTGTGTAGAAGAATTTAGGAACGAACTTCTAATGTTGTATTTGATTACAATACATTTCAATATATTCTGGACCGTTCTGTTAAACTCTTCCGTGAGACAGGTGTGAAAGAAAAAGAAGGTAGTCGTTGGCCAAAGAAACGTACCCCTGAACATGTAAGGAAAATCATGGAAAATTATCTTAGAACTTCTGTTTTGAAATAAGACCTGAACCTATTTCCATATCGCCTTACTTGCGTCCAAGAACTCCATGAGCTCGACTATCCACGTAGAAGGCATTCTGTTAGTGGCTGTTGAACAATTTTGATGATGAGCTCTTTGACAAAAACTTTCTTCGACAAGACCTGGTTTTCTCTCAATAGTTATGTTTAAGGTGACCAGATTTCTAAAAGGTACAATATTAAAAAATGTTTAACTTTTAATGATACCTTTCACTGATTTATTATCATCCTCAAACGGTCAATCTCCGTGCCCGACAAAAAGGTCCAGCAGCAGAATTCTGAAGAAACGATTGAAGAAGAAGACGTGGAATGTAATCTGTTTCTGGAGAAAGTGCCTGTGCATGCTGAACATATGGCTGAAGTAACTGTTCACCATACGGTGTTATTTGATGTTTCTAAATGATTGGCGATTTTCCTAGCACTGGTTTCTGGATTTTCTTCAATTTCTTGCGAGATGGCCCCTCGAATTCTGGAGTCCTGTTGTTCTTGGCTTTCCCTGATTGGTAGTAACACATTTAAAAGTACCTCTAATCAAGTATGCCAAATATCATGGGAATTCAAAAAACTGTTCCTTGTTAAAATAGAAAAATGTTCATTTTCTGATAGCCCTTCATTACCTTGTCTCGGAAACGAAGCGTTATTGATCGAGACTCAGCGGACAATTTCCGTGGGTAAGAGAAAATAATAATCATTTTTCTACAACCTAGCGAAAAGTGCAACTTTGCGCTTCCAAAAGAAAGCGCAAAGTTGCACTTTTCCGAGGAGCGAGCGTTTTTTTACTTTGTCGCTCGCCGAGCGACAAAGTAAACGCTTGGTTACCATAATAACTATAATAAAGAAACGTCTAGTGTATCTGCGACTTTTTGTTTACTGCAAATGTCGAAAAATATAATTATTTTCCCAGAAGAAGACTAAAACAATCGTTTCAAAGTATTACATATATGACATCAAACACAGACATTTAATACCCTTTAATTCTTCGCCTTGCTTTTCGCTACTAAAGAAGTGTTAGAAGAATTCCAAAAATATTTAGATTTTGTTATACATAGATATAAATCATAAGATAACAGTATTTAAATAAATAATTAATAGGTACTAAAGCAATTTTTTATTTTATTTTGCAGTAAATACCATTTTAACAAACATTTCTACAAAAACATGTGTAGCGCAAATTGATGCTCACATTTTGAAATCTGAACTGTCAAATCTGAGGTTATCAATAATTATTAATTTTTACCAAGCATTTTTATAAAAACACCGGTTGTAGAAAAATCCTGTGTGTAATTCGAGCGCAAAGTAACATTGCCGCTCTCGCGAGACAGCCGCGTTCCGCTACGCGTCGCTCGTCAAACTTCTCGCTCAGAGCGACAATATGTGACTTTGCGCTCTTAATACATAAATTGCTATTGTACGGTACAATTAAAATATATATTTTGAGTGTCAACATGAAACCTCCTGTACTGTGTTCAAAGCATGGTAGACAAGTTACACGAATCATATTGGAATACGTGGATACGTACAGTATCCCAGGAATCCTAGGATAGATATAACAAGAGGTGTAATGGACAACAAATTGTCGAATTCTGGAATGGCACTTGGGGATTCAGTCTTACTTGATGTAAAACTAAGATATAAAGATATATCAAAAATGTTGTTCGGTGTTATGTAGGGTGTTTTATAAGTCAATTTATAAAAATAATCATCACTAATAAACTACATTTATTTTTTCAGAATGTGAAAAAGTTCCATTAAAAAAAGTTGTTTAGAATACAATTTGTGCCTTCTTACTAAATTTTAGAAATATGTTGGAACTGACCCATTTTTCGATAAATTGATATTTTATTTTTGAAATTCTAAATGTCATTTTTGTAAGTTGAGACTGCTCTGAAATCACAAATATCTTCTATTAGTGACTATTTTTATAAATTGCCTTATAAAATACCCTGTATAACAGAGATTCAACTCATTTTTGATATCTAATAATTTTACACCAATGATGCCCGAAGCGCCGTTCTAAAATTCGAAAATATTTTGTTCATTACACCACTTGTTATATTTATCCTGGGACACAGTGTATATGCGGCTGCGCCTGACACAAGCAGTGAAACATTTTCACTTTTAACTCCAATATTACACAAAGCATTAACAACCATTTCCTCATCTGTGCGCACACTGGTTTGCAACACCCTGCATATTAACAGTGGAGGTGTATTCTGAATAGCACTTAAAATACGCGTAATATAATAACATATAAATGATTTTATATCCAAGGTTTCGGCAAAACAAATCCACACGAATTGATTTTTCGTGTCCTCCGT
The DNA here is from genome assembly GCA_029963845.1 of Rhamnusium bicolor. NCBI lineage: Eukaryota > Metazoa > Arthropoda > Insecta > Coleoptera > Cerambycidae > Rhamnusium > Rhamnusium bicolor. Next base: position 10,363 of record JANEYF010000080.1, read on the forward strand.
GATATTGTTGACATAGTTCTTATTTATTTTTATCCTCGCGTCGTCTACACACTGCGACATTTGTAGGTAAACTGAACAGTATATTAACACGATCTGGATGTCGCTGCGTACGCACAGCCACTGTCCTTTTCTATGGGTGCTCAGACAGGCTGATTGGCAAGCTGATCCGGGACTTATAACTTAGGGTTTTTCCTTGTCATTGTTATGTAATAAAGCCAAGATACTAAAAAACGAAGTTGGATCTACAAATACATTTATTCTATTACACAGAAAACAAATTGAGACTATTTCCTCCGGGCGGGGAAGCGAGCGATTAACTAAAAAATTTCCGCAAACTTAAGACTAAGTACATAAGAAAACAGTAGGCAATCGTCAATTTATTGATAAAAATTATCTAGGTTATATAGAATATTTTTTGTTAGGCGTCACCCTCTTTTTAAAAATGTATTCTTGTTTGTATCAAAGTTCTAAGTAATTAAACTCACTAATGGCCCTAAAAAAGAGGGAAAAAAACGTGTATTTACTTCCAACAGTCTCTCATTACGCTAATTTTAGTGTCCACGGAAAAAGACAAATAAGCTTTATGCATGACGTTCATAAACATGACAGATTTGCAAATCATTAAAGTCAAATTATTCGTCGCACATTAACGGCACCTCCAGCTGACACCGGTGGCTATTTGTTGCTAGGTACCTAGTTTATAATTTAATTAATATGGCCTTACCAGCGGGTGGGGCACAGCTCCCATATCTGCTAATTTCTTATTCAAAAACTGCTACTACTCTTGGACATCACCTTCATATCTGGTGTACCAAGCAAAGTCCCTTCTCTTTAAAATAAAATCAACTCCACTCTCGTACTCACAAACGGTAAAAATAAAGCTAACATGACCTCTCTAGCTCGTGGCTCAGCATTATCTCCATATATATGCAGAAAAAATGTAAGGTAACGTACCTAACACCACAACACCACCGATCCTCCTTCGGCCGTGGCTCAGCCTCGTCTGTCTTTCGCGCTCAAAAACATTACTCAAAAACATCGTCCGATCTGCGCGCGCACTCATCGGAGCATTTTAAACACACAAGTTATTCAGTAGCGCCACTCTACAGGGGCAATATAACAATGTTTAACGAAAATATTTTAATCGAGTCTGAAATTTAAGGTATAACTCGAACCATTTTATTTCATTTACAACGAATCTGATCCAAATTATTTCCTAAAATGGACTGTTACAGACTCTCGAAATTGTCCGATGTCTAGTTATTGGAGTCATAGTATGACTCATTAGTTTCTGCGGTGCATTTTTAGAACACCTTGTTCAGATTTCAAAGTGATTTTTTTATTGTAATGTGTATGCTTTTTGTACACTTCTTTATTAACAGTTATTGAAAAAGCAGGGTTAAAACGGTAAAAGCTGTCCTTTGCCGACTCCTTTTCTAACAGTGCTTTCTTGCTAAGACCTATTTTCAATTAATCATTATATTAGGTGACCAGCTGATATATAATATAACATAATCCAATTTGCCTTCTCTGTTTCTCATTATTATTTTATAATACCCCATTAAATACTTGTTCCAAGGTTCACTATTAAATTTATAGTGTTTCAGATTGCACCACAACAATTAATTAAACGTTTTAAGGCAATAAATAAAAATAACAGCGCAGACTAGCAGACGTATAAAAGCATAAAGCTTTATTACCTTCATAATAATACTACGCCTATATGGCCAATATACATACAATATGGCCCTAATTAGCGACCCGGAAGTGCTCAATTTATAATAACGGTGTGTTAAGGTACCGAGGTAGTGAACAGGTATATTCAGGTACCTTTGCTTAGAGCCCTAGCTAATTTCCATTCCATTGAAAAAATAAAGCGTATCTACCTTTTGAATTTTTTAATAATGCATATAGGGGGAGCTACCTAATGGTGTAAGGGTAAATGTTATAGCTGTTTTAATGGGATTTGCATTAAGTGGAATGTTCCCCCTTTTTATAATTTTCCTACATATTTTATGATGTTATTTCAACAGTCCTTTCGCGAGAGGCTTCTATTTTTTCTCATTAGTTTCCTAGATGAGATAGATTGGCATTTAATATGGAATAATTTGTTCGGTGGCTTCTTTTTGATAATGATACGAAAGGTTTTTGACAAAGAGAATATACCACAGTAGAAAAATGCTCTTGCAAAACTAGTTTTTGGGCACTGAAATATTTGCCAATGTTCAGAGTCGGCAGTGACATAAAAAAATCATATTTTTAAGGAGCATTTATATACTTGTAATATATGCAACCAGTTGTGCAACAAGGACCTTTGCGGGAAGTCGGGTTTCTTCGTATATAATTTATATGCAACAAGGCATGTGTCCCTGTTTCCTTATACCAGTATATATCACCCTGATCTAAAAAAATCATTCTGCTAATTCTTCACTTACCTCAATTAAATTTTAATAGCGTACCTTGAAATGTTTCATTAAAATCTTTAAATAGTTAAGTATTATCAGCGTCACTCGATACTGTCAATAATAATTCATGTCATATATTTTAATAATTTCTTGTTATTGACATTGACATTTTTGTAACTAAATTAGATATTTCAAAAGTCAAACTGTTATCCTAAAACCCAATTTTGTAGTTCAAGTGTAAAAAATTTCCAGTTTATATCAGCTTTATTTAGTAACTGGAAAATATATTTTATTGGTTTGATATAGTAGACATGATTTATAATCTTTTTATCAAGAATATATTTTTTGTAAGGCAATTACAAAAAAATTTGGGTTCGGGGGACTCCTTTCAGCTTCAATTTTGCCCATTACCGAATTTATCATTGTCTTTGGCCTTCAAGATTATGTGTACCAAATTTGAAAGCTATATCTTAAAAACTGTGACTGCTATCGCGATACTACAGACATGCCGACAAGATTTTTAATTAAGTTATGTTTCTTCATTATAATTCGTCGAGATTCGTCTAGAAATGCAATAAAAAATTTTATTATTTTTTTCCGAAATTGTATGTACCTGTTTTCTTCTTTCATTCATTTTGTCTCTTCTGGTGGTACTAACATTCACCAAATTTAATGTCTACCTAAAATGTTGTTCAAAATCTTTAACGCCAAATTTGAAAGTCTCCCAATAGTATTTCTTGAGTTATCGGTGGTGCACATATACACACATCTACACACACACACATCGACATCGACAGACATCATTCGGAAAATAGCTAGAACGGATTCAGGAGGGTTCAAATGTATATATCAAACAAAATCTCAATTACGTTTACTATACTTCCTTATATGAGGGTATAAGAAAGTAAAAGTGCAACAATCTGCCAAAAACTATGTTGCAATGTTGCTTTAATATTAAAAACCATTTAATTTAGGAATTTGTAAAATTCCATGAGCTCCAATAGAAAATATTATTTACTCTAGTTATTTATAAACATTTTATTTATTAAAAACACATTAAAATTCATTCAATTCAAATTTATCAAGACCTTGTTGATTCTAAATTCAGTAAACACTGACAGCAGTTCTGGCAGCGAACAAGTGCTGGCCCACGTGGTATATAAAACTGCACCATGACTGGTTAATAGCAAATACCCAGTTATGCATCTGACCGAAGCAAACAAATACCGAGTTTACAGCTGCGTTAGATCTAACACTACTTTACCGTGCAAAATACTAATGTATGCACACATTACTGGCTAAATAGTCTTGTAAATAACAGTGGCGGCTGGTGAAATTTAGGCTGTGTCATATCTCAGTATTGGAGCATGGGACCCAAAGCGATAAAGGTCCATCAGGACTAAATGAAGTTTTGCCGAAAAAAAATTGCGCTTGAAATTTACGAAAAAAAGTTGGAAAAAATTTATGCCCCCCAGGTTATTTTTTAAACGATTTGTAAAATATTTGTGAAACATTTTTTTTTCAGAATCAGGAAAATATAAGTTCACATTTCAAATTTCATCGAAAAATATTGGTTTTCTATAAAGTTACACCGTTTTTGAAGTTTGCAAAGTGAAAATGAATCTAAAATAAAATTCAAAAACGGTGTAACTTTATAGAAAACCAATATTTTTCGATGAAATTTGAAATGTGAACTTATATTTTCCAACTGATTCTGAAAAAAATGTTTCACAAATATTTTACAAATCGTTTAAAAAATAAACCTGGGGGTACAAATTTTTTCCAACTTTTTTCGCAAAATTTATACGCAACTTTTTTCTGCAAAAACTTCCTCATTTAGTCCTGATAGTTACGCCTTAGGCAGCGTTTAACCTATGCTCCAATACTGGAGATATGACATAGCCTAAATTTCACCAGCCGCCACTGG
>JANEYF010000081.1:0-53602 GCA_029963845.1 Rhamnusium bicolor
TATTGCTGACGTATTAGAGAGAGAGGAAGAAAGCAAAAATATCACCACAATTTAGAGGAGAAGGAACATCTAAAACAGCTAAAGTACATCAAACTATCACAGATTCAAATCCAAAAAAGGCAAAGTCTAATAACGGCCAAATAATTTACATATTATAGAGTATCAAATAGGGAGATGTAATATGGCTAGTAACATAAAACTACAAGTCGTTAACGAATTGCATAGATCTGTCAGACGTAACTTTCCGCAGGAGGCGAACGATAATTAAAGGATATGGTGACTTATGGCAGATAGATTTAGCAGAAATGCAACCCTATGCATGAAAATAAGGTTATCGTTATATTTTCGTAGTGATGGACTCTTACTTCAAATATGTGTGGAGTCGGCCTGTAAAAAATAAAACCGATTAGAAAGTACCAATGCTGAAGGATGTTATTAGAAGAAGCTAGTTACTCGCCGAATAATTTACAAAGCAGACAATGGTACCGAGTTTTACAATAGTAACTTTTCCAAGTTGATGAAGCAAAATAATGTAAACCATTACTCTACGTATAGTTTGAAAAAGGCTGTAATTGTAGAACAGGTTATAAGAACATTAAAAGGGTTAATTGTATAAAAAATTTTCACTTAGAGGTAAATACAAATAAGTTTAGACATACTTACCCGAAATTACAGTAAAGGTACAATGGCAAAATACATAGTTCAACTGGTATGGCGCCTGCTAATGTAACATCTACTACGAGCTTAAATGTATATAATGAGGCTACTAAGAATGCTATAAAAAGTAAATTCCACATTGGTGATATAGTTCGAATCAGAAAACAAGTACAAAGGTGTATTTTTGACAAGGGATATACACCAAACTTTTCAACAGAACATTTTAAAGTAGTAAAAATCCAATCAACATATCCCACCAACTTACCTACTTGAAGATATGCTGGGACAATAAAAGAGGGTGCTTTTACCAATCAGAAATAGAGAAAACTAAACATCCGGATGTGTTTCTAATAGAAAAATTTTAAGAAAAAGGGAATAAAATGCTTGTAAAATGGCTTGGACTTTCCGAAGAACATAACTCATGGATCGACAAAAATGCTATAGTTTAAAGTTATATTTTGATTTAGGTTAAACTGTCCACATAAATGTTTTCTCTTTCTCTGCAGCAATTAATGCATTGTTTAACTTACCTTATCCTAGCTGTAATTACTCCCGCTATATTTTAAATTGTATTTAAATGTTTATCCACAATAATTAATGTAGTTATATATATATATATATATATATATATATATATATATATATATATATATATATATATATATATATATATATATATATATATATATATATATATATATATGAAATAAGAATAATAATAATAAAAAAATGCAGTTGTCTTTTCTTTATTATTCTAAAAGTATTTACAATTATATATATACAAAAAAGAAAATAATAATTATTCATTTGCACCATTACAAAGCCATACAACTTTGGGTAGCTCCCAGCAAACAAATCCCGATCACATGCTTTACATGTCATGGTAGGTATATCCCACCATTCGCAGGCGGTATGGGAGCTTCCGTGTCTATGTACTGAACCATTCACCATCATGCGAGAGTATGGTACATAGCATCTGGTGCACATATTGCTTTATCCTCCTCTCCATTAGCGTTTACAGTTATTATTACAAATGTAATAGTTCGACATACCATGTTCATGGCTCCCACCATAATATTTTCAAAGTGGAAAGTCGTGCCGGTTCTATCTTGCTCTATTTCTACATCTTCGTCAGTGTTTTCTTCAATATCTTCTTCAATGCCTTCATCATTCCTCTGATTCAACTCCTCAATATCACTTTCATGGTCACCATATTCATCTACAATATCTAAGACATCAGGAACTTGATCATCGTAACATTATATATCTTCGAAGGACAATTCTTTTTAAAATTTCTATTATAGATCGCAGCTAGCCATTTTAGTTAATTCACGCTGATATAATGTTTTTCTTCTTTAACTTTAAGATGTTAAGAACAAATAATCCTGACTAACGATACAGGTACAAATATATACAAGTTTAGTGACCAAAGATGAGAGGGCAGGTGGGAAATGTTTACCGCCACATTATGTTTTCCTATTGGGCTCATGTCTGACGATGATCCAATAATATCGACGATTGGGGTGGATCTGTAACACAGATTGTACTCTTACACTCCCTCCCACCCTTCACATTAAACATATACGTATAGCATTCGTTGTGTATATGTACATAACAAAAGTAGGAGGCAATTAATAGTGCTTATATACTGTAATCTGGAGGGGTAATTACAATTGCAAAATGCAAAGTATCTTTATGATATAAAGAAAGAGGATTTCGAGAGATATTCATTCAGTTTAGATACGACATTTAGTGAAGGTCAAAAGAAAATAAATAGAAAAGAAAATGGAATAAGTCATTAATTACAACTTCATGAACTGGTTGGCGAGGGAAGAACGCATCAACCGGGAAACCAAATCTTCTTGAAGGCAACATAACCGTGAAGAAGAGGTATGGCATAATATTATTTCATTCTTTCGGATCAGTTAATTTATCGATACTTTTTTTCAGGCAGACCATGAAGTCCCACAAGTGGATGATGGTATTCCCCCGATGCAGATGAAGGCATTGTTCCCGGCTTTGAACCCAATGAGGGTAGTGACATCAGCATAAATGTAATGTGTGAGATGACAGCGAAATTTAGGGTACTTGATGACGTTATTTGCTGTACAACAGTAGCATTTGTGCAGATAGAAACCATAGACAGTGAATATCTATGTGTGAAGGCTGTTTTGTTATGTAGGGGAGAGTGCCCTCCTGCATACTTCCATAAACATGCAGAGATACATAAAACCACAGATATACGACAAACTCCAAGGTTTTGCAGCTGTTGTAAAAGCAGTGTTTGTTGTAAGACCTGCAGCTTCATGTATGTTTTGCAAAAAATAAGGATATGTAAATATATAGAATAGTTATCAGTAAGTGGTTTTAATTATTTTTTTATAAGTAGATTTATATACTAAGTAAAATGTATGTTTTATATTGTAATATCTACTTTTTTTTTTCATAGAAATATAAATACTTCTTTTTTTCAATGTAAAGTAATTACCGTAATTGCCTTAATTATCCTAATTATTTCCTTCCCCTATTTACTCTAAGTTCTCAAATTACAGTAAATACTCTAATTATTGTAAGTGCCCAGTATTACATACAACAAGAGATAAATTGCTTAAAAGGTCCCACCCTCATCGTTGCTACCACTGGAACTCAAATCAAGAGAGGTAAAAGGATATAATAAAAAAAAGTATAGATTTTATTCAGTTTATGTTCTGCGATGCTATCAAGAATGCCCCTCCAAGATGACAACATTTCGTCAACAAGTGATGTAAGAACATCATCACCAACGTGGTCTATGGAAAGTGATGACAGCTTATACGATGGAGATGGTCCAGACAGCAGTGAGTGGTGGGAGCAAAGATCTATACAATATTGGACAGATCATGAAGACGATGACGAAGACAATTACGAAGACGATTACGAAGACGATTACGAAGATGACAATGAAGATAATCCTCCACAGCCTGACAGTACTAGCAGTAGACCAACATCTCCGTCCGCATGGTCAATGGATACAGTAATTTATGATTTGGATGCTCCACCATATCCAGATCAAAGTCATTGGGTGCAACAGGAGGTAGGAGATATTATAATACCATCACCGCCCCCCGAGAAGACTTATGATACATTTTATTTGTTTCATTATTTTTATACATTTAAATAATAAATATTATAAAATTTACTGTGTGACTTATTATTAAAACGGAAGATAATTTATAAAAAACCTATTGCCTCCTTACTGATTTTGAATAAATATATATATATATATATATATATATATATATATATATATATATATATATATATATATATATATATATATATATATATGATATATATGAAATATGTGATATCTGAGATGACATCCAGATTTCCTATGTAAATAGTTATTTTTTCTTTGTACAAAATAAGTAATAAAGTACATAAAGTTATATAGAGTAAATAATAATATTCAGGTATTAGGTATAAATTGATATCTGAGATGACATCCAGATTTCCTATGTCTGTATATCACTTTTTTATTACTTTTTGTCAATTTCTTCACGTTAAATAGCATTCAACTAATTACGATTTTTTATTATTATTTGGAGTATGTATAATTTTATGACATAAGAAATAATAATATGGTATAAATCGATTTGAGATATCCAAGTTTCCTATGTCTAAATATTTATTTTCACTTTTTCTCACGTTATATACGAGAACATATAAAATTCAACTTTTAACTAGTTTTGAATTTTTTACTTAGAATATGTAGAAGTTTTAAAATATAAGTAGCAGGTTGTTCCGATGGCACAGTTTGTAAGGCATCGTACTGGAGATCGAAGGGTCCAGGGTTCAAATCCCACCACACCTATTTTTTTTTTTTGTGTTTTTAAAGAAAAAAAATTATTTTACTTGTGAAAAATAAATAATAAAGTAAATGAAGTAGATAAAAATTATATACAGTAAATAGTAATAGCGGGGGAGGGATGAGGGGAAGGATGAGGAGAGGTTCTGCATCACACAAATAGAAATACTACCTAGCCTAAAATATATACAGATAATTTACAGTAATCGATAATATACAATTTAAAAAATTTACACAAACGGCAATATACAAGAAAAAAAAATACTATTTACAATTTACACACAATATACAATTTAAAAAAAACGTACACTAAAAAAGACAATTAATGAAAAAAATTTTAAATTAAAAAAAAACATGCAATTAAGGAAAAAAAAATTAAAATATATATACAATTTACCTCAGAATTGGGATGTGGTATGAGGAATATTACATTTGTCCTCCACACCCCTCAACTGGTCGGCCTTTGAAACTATACCGCTGATAAGCGGCATCGTATGCCGCGCGAGCTTCCTCCACTTTGTCCGCCTCCTCTTGCACTTCTCTTCGCAGCACAGAATACATGTCCGAAAAATTGTTTACTAACATATTCACTTCAGGCTGCGAAAATATATTGTCCACATTTTGCACATTGTCTACATTTTGCACATTGTCCACATTTTGCACATTGTCTATTACTGGTCTCAAAACCGTCTCAGGTAGTGGAAGAGGCAATACTTGAGGATGTGTTGCCGCTACCAAGGGATGTATTGTCGCTACCACTACCTGAGGCGGTGGTGGCACCACGGTGTTGTCCTTATTTGAATTGTTCTGCGGTACTTTTTCAATCACTAAACCCGCAGGCACTTTTATGTCCAGACACTCGCTCGACGATTGCGCTGAAGACGCTGACAGTGTTTTTGAAAGAGGGCGCTTAGCATTCTTAGTTTTTATTGCTGACTTTTTATTGTCAACCACTTTTTTCTTTATAATAAGCCTCTTCTTTGGCTCAAAATCACTGTCATCGTCTTCAGTTGTGCCAAACTCAATTGTAACAAGAGGAGACGCTCGCTTACGACCACTAAGTCCTAACCGCTTACCACCACGTCCGCATCCTGATGTAGAGGGTACCGCCACTGGTGCAGTTGCATGTATCGGTGCTCGTGTCGGTGCAGGTACGCTGGTAAAGTCATTGCCATCATGCGGATGATGTAATGGTATGTCCTGTAAGATGTGAATTTTCTTTCCACCCTTACCCTGTCCATACTTTACATCTGCAGCGGATGACATTGACGAAGATGACGAGCCTGACGAGGACGTGTCCGACGAGGAAGACGAAGGCGATGGTGGCTCTACCCTGATGTCGATGGTTGTTGATCATCCATGTCACAACTGGCCACACGTCGTCATCAAAGCCCGTCGCCATATTGTCGACCGGCACAATCATATCATCCGGCACGATTGAAGCTAACAACGATAATGTAGTTAACGTTTCAGCACACATTGTTGCTGATTCACCATTATTGCTTCTGTGTTTCATGATGATAGTGAATGATAATGAACTCTTTAACTTTTAACTAGCGACACTAATTCACAACTACACAGCCAAAGCGCGGAAAGAATGTTTCAGCATCTACCGATGCTCTGTAAGCTATCTCACCCTCCATTGGAGAGTGGGATGAGCACTTTCATTGGTTGAACAGTCAACGCGCGCAGCCTTTACTCCAACAGAAGCGCCACCCCAAGCCTAGCGGCCGCGTCATAATAGCCTATACCTGCGCGAGCAGTCCATTATTCCAATAGAAGCGCCACCCCAAGCCATGCGGCCGCGTCTTTGCAACTCAATCTGCGCACGCAGTCCTTTACTCCCTCAGAAGCGCCACCCTAGCCTAGTGGCCGCGTCATGTAACCTATACCTGCGCGAGCAGTCCATTATTCCAATAGAAGCGCCACCCCAAGCCACGCGGCCGCGTCGTGTAAACTCTACCTGCGTACGCAGTCCATTTACTCCAACAAAAGCGCCACCCCAGGCCAAACGGCCGCGTCATGTAAACTTTACCCACGCGCTCATTCCATTAGTTCAACAGAAGAGACCACGTCATCTAAAATTTATCTGCGCGCGCAATCTATTAACCCGTCAAATGAATTACTTTAAGTAATGAGTAAGACTTTTCAATGTATTGATAAAGATGATAGGTAAGGTACTAAAAGTCTCATTTTTTTAACTTTAAGTAATGTGCATAAGTAAGAAAAACAGAATAGCAATTTTACGCTGTAATAAATATTTTAAATACCTTAAAGAAATTCAAATCTTTATTTGTCTACTACAAATTAATACAAGTAATGTTGTCTTCTATTCTATACCACATAAGGTTAAGTTATATAGTAAATTATTTTAGTTTATTTATAATTTCTAAAAATGTTACATTGTAATACAGAGATTTAATGATGTATGAACTTTTCCAGTATAAAAACAGTTATAAGATTTTGTAGGTAAAGTACAGAGTATGATTTTTTCTATATTATACATTTTCTGTACAACTATGCTATGTTGTATTTCAATATGGTGTGTGAACTATAACAACAGTTGTATGAATTTGACCTTTACGTTCAACATTAAAAAAAATGTTTTATTGGCTTAACTCGGCTATTGCTTCAAGTAAAAAGTTCAATTTTATTGTCACGGTCAACATTATTCATGGTAGCTATTAACTGGTGCAATCTTTGCTCTAGTTCACTTTGGAAAAAATGTAATGTCTGAATGCCCCCAAGGTAAAGTTCTAGTGCTGTTGGGAATTACAAAGCGCTTGTCATCGTATTGGGATAAAGAGACTTGGTTTCTGATTTCTGTATATATATCATGCAAGTAGCTTCGAAATGTACTCATTTTTCTGAATATTAAACCTCCCTGCTCAACAATTTTTTTATAGTCATCTATTGACAATTGTTTTTTGATAACGATTTTTAACACCCTTGGCCTTCTTCAATTCACTAGCCATAGATTGAACGTAGTAGGCTTTCGCGCCAGTGCCGTAGAAGGTAATAAGGGATCTGCAGGAAATTCGTCTTTTAAATTCCCTAATACTGACAAACTTTTCGGAATATTAAATTTATTTTCCCTCCACGTAGTTGGATGTGTCAAATTTATCGGGATTTTCTAGTATGAAATCATAAAAATTTTCTGTGAACACTTTAATTATCAGAGAATCCGTATCAGTGTATAGTAAGTTAGCATTTTCACCGAATTTTTTTTTATAACATTATAGAAAAAATTATACAAGACCGTCTTAGACAATTTCAATATACAAAAACCAACGTAAATTGGCTTGTTGTATACTATCTTTAGTCTACCCATATGAATGGCTACAAAATCTTCACTAAATATTGTACACGTTTTAAAGTTTGGACGAGCTATTAGTGCGTTCACACCCATACCCAGTTTATTACTCTCCCAATGAGTAACCAATTTAATATCCATTCTATTATCCACGTTCTCCATAGTTTTACCGTACACTGCGTTATTCATTAATTTATACTGATCTTTTTCAAATTTTTCTGTAGCTTTGTTTCTCAGCTCCGTATTTAGGTCAATATATTTTTTTAACCAAGGTGATTGATTGAATTTAAGTATTCTATGTGTTTTTAAAACCATCAAGCCGTTATTAAGAGCTTGTTTAAAATTTTTATAATGTACAACATATCTTCTCTTATCATTCAAATTAGGTATCAATTTTTTTAATTTTGATTTTGATGTGGGTGGAATAATACTTTCTGCTAAAAATGGAAGATCTGAATGCAAATCATGTAATTCTTGAGGATAATGTATATCCACCTCTAAAACGTAGCCCTGTGGACTTTCATCTGAAACATTCGAAATATCTAAATTTAAAATTTTGTATCAGACATCCACTCAAATCCACCCGTTGGCATCGGTTGAGACATACTATGACCATATAGATTAGTGGCGTCAAGATATGTGATAAAAGATGATGGTTCTGTGGGATCGTAATTGGGTAGAAATTTATTATTCGCGATATGCTTCCGTTCCGAACACTGACTAATTCCGCCCCTTATGGTCCTTCTTAAAAAAGTGAATCATATCTATATCGTTAACAATTCCAACTCTACCCCTGTTAGTTTCAACATTGCGTCCCACGATAATCCGGGAGCAGTGTAGTACTGAGCTGGGTCTAATCTATATTTGTCCAAACAAATTCTGCGAAAATTTTCAAACACATCACACAAAAGAAGTACATCCGATTTTAAATAAAGATCTGAATAATCCCCTAAATTATGACATTCGAATAAGTTCCATACATCATTAGCCTTGTGATAATCTTCGTCAGATATATGTTGATCATTCAATTTCTGAAAATTCCTCTTTAGAAGGTAATTTACGATTAGTTAATTTGTCTAAATTATCCATGAAACTATATGGAAATACATGCCTTTACCTCATTAATTCCAAATTTTTTACATTGTCACTATAAAAACTTCTTGTTACCACCAGTTGGTGATCTGCTAAATTTCCCCCTAAAACCTCTAAAGATGCTGACAAGAACTTAAAACTATCGATGAAACGTAATTGTAAATATTTCTTTTTTTTCTAACGCTTTTATTATTGATATAGTCATGCTTATATATACGTTTTTGTAAAGGACATATATTTCTCCTTGTTTATTGGTATTACATCTACCTTATCATTATGGGCACATAGCTCTTTTATAAATAAGTGGCTGTCGTAGTTGCTTAAGCAGTGAAATATGATTGGTACAAAATTTGGTATTTTAAAATTTAAATTACATATCGAATGTGCGGCAATGAATCTTAGTTTACCGGTAATATGACAATGATCTTTTACTTTTACGTCACCTTCTTTAAACGGCTTTTCACAAATACCACAAACGGTGGCATTCTGAAAGTTTTCTCTCTCTTATGCTGTAGAGTGTAACCAACTGGACATATCATCTTAAATATATCTAGTATAGATTTCCATACATCGGCTTCTATACGTGATACAAAAACTTTAGACACATCTGGCTCCTCACAAAGTTCAACTTGGAGAGAGAATTGTCAAAAGAACATTTTTATTAAATACGCGAAAAGTAAGGCTCGTGTTTATAAGTCTTATTCGTGTAAGAACGTTAGGGGTTTAGCTCCCGCATGTAGCAATAGATTTTAAAAGTCAGTTAAAGTCGCGTATATTACGAATGGTACTTGCATTGCCTTTCAGAGTGTTCGAATTTTTAATATATTTTCAGATACTTGCTTGCCGTATTTATCAATCAGCTAATTGAGATGATGGTGTCGTTGTATACACGTGATACAATCATTGCGCTGGTGTTGAAATAGCTGACGTTCATGATTGAAATATAACAAGCAACCATCACAAAAATATTTTTATGTCCATAATGCTGATATTTGAATCAATTTATGCCTAGACAAATCTTTTATCAACAATAGTGAGTACTAACACAATCTTTATTACAATGATGACTTGCACCACATACCCGGAAATTATTAATAGATTTATATGGGCACTGTAATTTGAGAGTAACGTAAAAGCCCAACTACTTCCATACTTTCTTTATTATTTTGAAATATCTCTTCTAATCCATACACGTTAATTGAAATATTATTCATATCCTCAAATTTCGAAATGTCACGTAACTTTACTGGAATTCATACCTGTCAGATTTAAAACTGTTGAATAATGTGGATGTAATCAGCAATTTCAGCTGTTCGAGCAGTTGCAGGATAAAGCGCAGAAGTTACAGCCCAAGCAAAGCAATACTGAGAATTTCCGGTTTCTCCCACTTACCACAGCCTTCTTATTTTCACTACCAAATCTTGGTAATTTAGTGTATGATGAACCACCCATAGGATATACTTATTAACATTACCCCGTAGCATGTTTATTTAAAAAGATATTATTTTGAAATTTGGTACACTTATATAATGCGTGATTGTCCTTTTTTAAGTACAAAAAATTTGGGTCCACCACTTCCGGTTTCACCGGAAGTGACATCTACTTTGTTATTTTAAATGGCACCATATTTTTTTTTACTTATCTGATTCGTCTCTAGATTCTCTTTTCAACCATGTATCGGAACATGGCATTTGTTTTTAAAATGACAGTTAATATCAATTTTAGTTTGTTAAGTCTAGGTGGCCCTGATATGAACCTTGGCAGATATTGATGCGTAGTGTGCGGTGATATCGAAAGACCTCTGGCATGCAACTTTGTGCCTCATATTTTTTTGGGAATAACCAGTAGCTGAACAGACTAATAAGATCTAACTTATTTAAAAAAAAATATCTTTAAACAACCCACGATATCTTAGAAACCAAGATAGGAACCCCATTTTTTTACTTCACCTAGTTAAAAAATACTTATTTATCTTTTATTTTTTGTCCAATACAATTGCTGTGCCTATCATATTTTGCTTTCTTCATTAAAATTAGTATCGAATGTTATTGCATAGTAATGAATATTGTACTGCAACAAAAATATTTAGTAAGCAGGCGGTGGAAACAAAAGAAGGTAAAACCACGCCTCATTGTGATTTGACAATTAAGAATTGTTTACTTGGCAGCAATTTAAGTATTTTTCATTAAATTATACCTAAGTTATCACGTTTTTAACTCTATTTTGCCATGTATTCACGAAATGAAAAAAGTAGATATGCTACTAATCTATGGCGAATGTAAAAAAAATAGCAGGCAGGCTGCTGTCTTATATGAAGAAAGATTTCCACCAAGCAACTATTTTGTAAGAGTTGAACGGCAATTCAGAAGTGAACCAAAAGTACCGGAAAATAATTTCATTATCGATGAAGACTCGGAAATCAATGTACTTGCAATTGTCGAGGTAGATCCCACGATTTCGATAAGACAGATTGAGGACCAAACCGGTGTAAATCGGGAATCAGCTCGACGCATTTTGAAAAAACATAAATTTAAATCATACAAGTACCAAATACAACAGCATTTATACGAAAATGATTTTCAAAGAAGATTGAACTATTGCAATTTGTTTCTGAACAGACACAATTTGGATAATAATTTTCATGAACAAATTTTATTTTCCGACCAGTCGTCTCATATATTATAGTGAGACGACCATCTCTTATATGGACTGGCAAGTCATTTGTATATAACAAACAGTAGCGGTCCTATTATCGAACCTTGCGGGACTCCTGGGTTTATATCATAGATTTGTGACTGGGTATTATTACATTTCACTACAAGTTTTCGCCCCTGCATATAAGAGTTTATCCAACTTAATAAATTTTCCTTTATACCAACGTTGTCCAACTTGACCGAGAGCATTTATCGTGTCAAAAGCCCTTGATAAGTCGAAGAATATGGATACCACATAGTTGCCTTCGTCTAACTTCTTATAAACATGATTTAAAAATTAACAGGATGCAGTTTCAATGGATCTCCCTGCCCTGAGCCATGCTGATATGTGGTAAGTATATTTCTAGAATTAACATAGGACACTACCCTAATAGAGATAATTTTTTCAATTACTTTGAATATGACACTTAAAGGGATATCTGCCGGTAATTTTCAATGCCATTTAAATTACCTTTTTTGTGCACAGGTATTACACATGCCTTCTTTAATATGTCAAGAAACACTTCTTTCGCTAGTGATAAATGAAATAAGTATAATAAGGGATCAATTACTATTTCAATAATGTTTTTAAGTAGCTGAGCAGTTATCATCAAAATCGGATGATTTTTTTGTTTTTTAGGTTTTTCACAGCATCTAATAACTCATTCTTGGTAACTGGAGGAACAAATATTGAGTTTTCAATATAGTTGAAAACAGTGCAAGGCAATGATATGTTATATCCAAAGTATTCTTCCATTTTGTCAGTTGCAACAGTTGTAAAATACCTTGCGAATAAATCGGCAACCTTATTTCCAGTTATTAAATTGTTATTGATATTTAGAGTTAGTTCTTTGTTTTGACTTTTTTTATTTTTATTTGTACCTAAATTGTTGTTTATAATTTTCCGGGTCTCTTTAGATTTATTTTCAGCTGTACTTCTTATCTTATTGCTATAGTAATTTTTCTTTGCAGTTTTTATATTTCTTTTACATTCCCTTTTTCAGTTTTTATATATTGAAATTGATTCAGGATCATCTGAATGTAACATATCTGTAAACAAGGTTTTTAGGGCCCCACTCTCCGATACTATTTCTTGTGTTAGCCAGACTTTATCTGATTTATTGGTTTTGCTAAAGTTCATACATTTATAAGGACAACTAACATTTAAACACCACATCAAGGTTTCAATAAATTGATTGAATGCTAGGTTTATTTCTAAATAATACATGTCATGCCAGTTCATATTTCTTAAATAATATTTAAGTTCACTTAGACTGGTTTCTGTAATCATTCTTTTATATTTTGCTACACCCATACTTACATTATTACTATTTGTGACTGTGTCCTCATAGGATAATATAAGGGCATAATGATCACCTAATTTAGGGTTTACAACACTAACATTGTACCTTTGCAAGGGTAAATTTGTTATCATATAGTCAATACATGTTGCGTTAATATGTCCCCTTATGTTTTTAAAAACTCTAGTTGGTTCATATATAGTTTGAATTAGGTCAAAAGTCTCAAACAAGTCACATCAATCAATCAATCACTATTGAAGTCCCCACAAAAAACAATATTTGTACATTTCTTAGATACTAGTTTAAGAGCTTCACTTAAGATGTTTTAAAAATAAATTTATATCGCCATTTGTTCTTCAGTTTCTAATAACAACTGATTTTTTGTTGACAACATTTGTAGTCTTGGCTTAATCGTTATTAAATTTGGCATATTTTTCTCTTTTAGTATCATATTAGCTAAGTTTTTACTAATCGGAGTCTTGCTAATACTTTTGCTTCTCCTATCGGTTACATTAAGTAGACCAACCTTCGTCATACTATTTTCTATCATAATAAGAAATTCGCTAAGCTTTTTGTTAAATTTGGGTATATATTTATTTACACGGGACATCTTATAGGGAGCTGTAGAAATGATCAGGTTTGTATTTGCAGATTAATCAGATTTAAAGTCTCTTTAAAATAAGGATACCGTGTTTTTTTCATCAAAATTGTTGTATCCAGCAATAACAATCACATAATCCTTTTTTGTGGAATTTTTTACCAGCGATCTGAAATTTTCAGTTACTTGATGGAAGGTTGCCCCAGGTTTGATGATGGTTCCTATATTAAAACATTTTAATGATTTGTCTACCCCCCAAAATAAGGTACGTTGAACACGAATATGAAGTTTTTTTTTCGCCGGAGACAAGCCGTTATGGAGAAATAAAATAAAAAAAATTTTTCACAGACACCTGTCACTTTTTACACTGGATATATCTAACGATTTGCATTATTTCCCTCACCCCAATAACGCTCTGAATGGTTTGGAGTATAGTATACGTCATTTTTTATAATAAGAGCAATGTTTTTCCTTAGAAAAACAGCTTTGTATTTGGGATAACGCCATTACATCATAAAAATGCAACTAAAATGTATGTGAAATTAGTGTCGCGTTTCAGATAGTGTCTAAAGTGCCTCGCAAACAATTTCCCACTATATTTAACAGTTTCGTAATGACAGGCGATTGGGCGACAAGGTAAAATTTGTTTCATTAGCTTTTATTTATTTATTGTAATTTTCATTTATTTCCTGAATTCTTATTTTCGGTGATTTTCAAAACACGCCCCTGTGAGACCACAAAACCAATTATACCGACACACTACACATCATCAAATGTTCATTGCACATTGTCATATCCTGTGCAAACATTCCTACTACCCTTAAATAAGTTAATAAGATTGCATTCTTCAATAACATTAAGAATTATTCCTTACCCTACAAATTTTGGGTGGAAAAGGGCGTTTTAAATAGGGTGCTTTTTACATACGATTATGGTTACAATACAATAATTTTAATATGACGAAAGGATGGTTTCATTATAAGGGGTTATTGTAACCATAATCCAATGTAAAAGGCACCCTATTTAAAACTTACCCTTTTCCACCCAAAATTTATAGGGCAAGGAATAATTTTTAATGTTATTGAAGAATGCAATCTTATTAATTTATTTAAGGGTAGTTAGGGATGTTCGTACAAGATATGACAACCTAACCTAATACCTGTTCCTCTCCTTTCCTGGCAAAGATAATTGCTCATACCTTCTCGTTGGTCCTTGCTGAATAATAACATATTTAAAGATATAATCCATTTCTTTAATTACGTTATTGACTAAATGAGCAACTTACCCTAAAAATGATCCGATCTGGTTCTAAACTGAACGCCAGTTATACAATGTCGTATCTTTAGACACAACAGAATAGAATCACACCTAATTTCGTGACTATGAATGATTTTACAGCATTTTCCATGCATTTTCGTATTTAAAATATGGTTTTTATTGTGTAAAACATTATATTTCTGTACAAGATAAAAATAACATCGTGTTCTAAGCATTAAAATAGTAAAATTAATAACAGGAAGTGTTAAATATATCACAATAAAAAGTGACAGATGTGTGAAAACACAATTTTTTTTATTTTTTTTTCTCAATTACCTTATTTTCTTGTCTTCTTTTAGCAGTTTCAGTTATTCGGACATTTTTTTGTTAATCAAGTCTAATTCTTTAATGTCACTTTCGTAAGTACTTAATTTTTCAATACCGTTTACTAATTCTTCTTCCAATTGACCGTTTTTATGAGTTAAATCATCAAGTTTTCTTTTAAAATTTTTTATAATCGTTTTATTTTCAGTAATTTCACTCAATAAACTTTGTTCAGTGTCAATGACTTCCTCTTCAAACACTTGTTCTTCTTTTTATTTTGTTAATGTAATCATCCTTTTCGTCTATTTCTACTTTTAATTTGTTGATTTCTGTATATAGTTCATTAATTTTTTCTTCCTCATCATTGAATTTTTCAGCACAGTATTTAGAACAATATATTTTAAGCTTGTCTAATTTGATGACATCAGGTTTTCTGTTCCAACAACTTTTATGGAAAATAACAGCTATACACGATACACAGCAATAATTATTTAGGTCCTTGTTACATTTAAATTTTGCATTCATTTTGTGTGCGAGTCGAGTCCTGTATAGTTTTATTTATTATTTTTATCTAGACCAGTTCTTTTGAAATTTGTTTTTTTTCTGTGTAGATAAAGAAATACTTCTGATAAACATATCAATCAGCAGTGAGTTAGTCAAATTCATGCTTGTTGAAATGATGTCCAGATATAAACAAAATTTACTCATTGGCAGGTAAAAAAGTAAAAACATAACCTACAAGTATCCATTAAAAGTCAGAATAATTTAACAATTTCGTCAGTCTTTAAATTTGTTTTTATAAAATTTGGCAACATGCAGATTGCTTGCAAATATTAACAATTACTTTTAAATTAATTAACATCATTAAAAATAAAAAAAAAACTGTCTGATGGCGCTTTAGAAGAAGGATTTTGTATGTATTTTTAAGAATCATTATTATTACACATTGAAACATACCTTTTGTCTTAAAGATTAACTATCGTTAGTTCTGAAAAGATTTGTGTTTCATATAGAAAAATCAATAAAATAAAAGAAAAACCGATAAGAATCACTCAAAAATAAACAATTCAAATTTGACGGTTGACATGCAGAAACAGGAAATCATGAAACATGTGACGACGCTAGTCAAAATCGTTCAATCAGGTTGATCCATATTATTCCCCCTTGTTACTGAGACGCGTACGAAATCATGCCATCTCTTTCTTTTTCATCAAGGAAGTTAGGTTTTCGTATAATGCATCAACAACGTTAGTCTGAGATATTAACAGTCACATATAATGGAGTTCCTTGCACCGTCTCTCTCATTTTATTATTTGGTAAACAAGGAACGTTTGAACAGCGTATGTTGTAGATTAGAGATAAATCTGTGACATAACGGCATTCTTCCGTGATTTCGATTATATCTATACAACATATGGCCATCTTTAATTTTAAAAAACTTTTAAAAACAGTTCATTCACATTATAAGACATGGCACAACAAGACACAGACCAGCAGTCTCAGTTTAAATAGAATTGTCTGTCAGTGTGTATATTGCTATTATAACGGCATTATGGAATAGGTTGTCGTGACGTTCCCATCCGTGTCTTGTAATGATGTGCCATATAATCTGAATCAACCTTAACTTGTATATTTTTGGCCTAAAAGAAAATAATCTAATGAAGAATTTTGATTTTGAAATGTTAATTACTTAGGAATGGACTTTTTCAGACTTACTTCTGATACATGATTATCCTACGATTAGGTACCTACTTTTTTTTCTGATATTCTACAGCTTCGTTATTTCCTATTTCCTTCACTATAATACTCCTATTCTACTTAAATTACTTGAACCATTCAGATATTATTTTCATGAGGCAAACATGAATTTGTATACCATTACGTGGAAGACACTAAATAATTGCAAAAGCACAACATATACTGTTTTGTCTCAATAACCTCATGGAACCTCAACTGATTTATTCTTGGAGTCTATACTTACTTGATAATTTAGATGAGGTTGGAATATCACTTCTCGACCAAGTAACTGAAGATATAGTTGTAGTTTGTGAGTGTACTCTTGTAACATTTGACTGGGAATTACTATTAAATTTCTTCTTTTCTCTATTGTCAAAAATGTGTTTTATACTATCCTGAGACGTACAACTTGTAATATCTAACTGAAGTTGTGACTTATTTTTAAATATTTGGGGGGTACATTAAATTTATCCAATTCTTTAGACAAATGCCATAAAGGTAGATCTTTCTGGGTCTTTGCTAGATTAAAAATAAAACTCAAGGTTGCACAACGATGTTGCAAAATACTCTAGAAATATATACAAATAAATAAGTTATTATACGTCAAAATATTTGAGGCTTACCGATTTGCAAATATTAGAATAAACCAATTCGAACTGTTCTACTTTGTCTTTAGACAGCGAACCAAGAAGATGTTTAATTTGGCTTACAATATAAGTCTCATCGCTTGGAGAATTTAGGGTTAATGTGGATGATGATGACAAAAAACTAAATGCTATTTTGTACAACTTAGATGCTATAACTAAAAATAATTAGTTGGATTTAAATTTTCTGTAGCAAAACTGAACTTAATTTTAATTCCTACCCTTATTATTTTTTGAAACATGATTACAGAGTTTTAACACCAACTCGGATATTCCCGCACTCTCAAAATTATCTGCAATATCCATTTCGATAACTTGGATTTATTTTAATTATGGATCCTCTAGATAATTTTCATAAATTACTAGAAAATAATATCAACCGTTACTCATCAAGTATCAATTTAAACTAAAATTTAGACTACAAATAGGTCTGTGACCAATCTTGGTCTGTGACAATCAGCGGCACAGAAATGAATTCTGTGATTGTGTCAGCGGTACAGTCACAGCATAATATGCTGTGGGTACAGTATCGATACTGAGCGTATCGAAACTTTACTAGGTATTAAATACCCGATATTTTGTATCAATACTTTGGCTAGCAATATGTTTGATATCGATACTTTTTTAGGTGAATATCGATGCGTTCGATACATGAATTAAAACAAGAAATTCTAAAATCTAAATACACCTAATTTATTCTTGTTCCGATTTTATTTAGTAACAAATTTTAAAAGTTAAAATCACTAGATTGTTACATATTTATTTTACTTGTAGTGACCTCTAGCTTCCAATAACCACCACTTTATAGGGCGGTAGCAATAACAGCGGAGCACAGGAATTTTTATAAAATATAATATACAGGGTGTCCCATAAGTAATTGTACACAGAGCAATGGCAGATTCCTTATGTAAAAATATTACGATTTATTCAAACTTACCTTAGTCCAAAAGTTGATAATAACAGAGATACAGGGTGTCAAAGTTAATTTTTTTTTGGGTTTTTTTAAAATAACTTCTTTAAAAAGTTAAATATTTTAACAAAATTTGGTGATTAGGGTTCTTTGAGGCGAGGGATTCAAATCTGTTCATAGTTTTGCTATTGTTTGTAGAGGGCGCCACCTACGGTAGTTTGCATGTCGTTTATACGTCATAAGTTATTATCAACTTTTGGACCAAGGTAAGTTTGATTAAATCGTAATATTTTTACGTAAAGAATCTACCATTGCTCTGTGTACAATTACTTATGGGACACCCTGTACATATTGGCCAGTCCATTTATTTTAATATATAAAATAAATGGCCAGTCATAAGGAACTTCTGGCAGCGCTTTTCTGTAATTCATTAGTTCATAATAGATGGCACAGGTATCGTTATTAGAAGTAACTTGAAAAATATGCAATAATAAATTAAGTCCATAGCATAGGTTTTTCAACTCCTAAGTGAACTCTAACTCGATTGATAGAAAAAGTTCATTGAACTTGCATATTTTCTATAAATTTTAATAATATTCGTGTTGGCCAACTGGTGGTTGAAGATAATTTAGACGCTGCCTATTTTTATACAGGATTTGCTTTCGTTTTCATATTTTTAGAAGTAATGAAAACATATATTTGTTCACATGAGAGCAATTTTTTTATTTACTTATATTCCAAATACTGAATCGAATATCAAATGTATCGATACTGAGAGTATCGATACATTTTTTTGCAATATTTGGATAGATCGATACCTTGGGATCAGATCCGTATCGATACGAAATATCAATACTCTGCGTCGTATCGGAACATCCCTATCCTTTATGTATTACAGAACTATGGAGTGTAGAGAAGGAGGAACGTCTCTTATGGACGGTACGTTCAAAATGTGGTCTGAATTCTGTAAGGTATGAGATGTGGCGCTGATCGTATTATGGGATTGAGTCTGAAGTTAAACACTTACTATATCTCTGAAAAAACTAGCTTCAGATTCTATAAACTAACGAAAACATAATACTATGTAGGTGTTGAAAAGAATTATACAGCGTAAAAAAATAATAAAAATAGTAAAAACAAAATCACGTAGAATACCTCCTGTAAATCAGCGCCACCTATTCTTCCATCGAAAATCCGATCACATTTTTTTAACACGGAGACGTTTCTCCTTCTCTACACTCCATACCACAGAACAAAAACTGTCGCCAACCAGATATTTCGGCCAATCAAATTTAAACCTCAAACTCCTCCTAACACCCACCAATCTGTCGCTATTCCCTCTGAAGTTAAAATAATTGAACTACAAATTATGTATTTAGCTACAGTTTGGTTATATTCAATGTTTATGTCGATTATTTGAGTAATTTCTTATATGACATGTTAAAATTGTTTACATTTTTACAAAAAAATGAGTTCAGAATTATCATCGAAAACCTGTATAGTGGAAAATCATACGTTGTGAATTTAACAAGTGATGAAATAATAAGAAGCTGAGACCAGTAAGTAATTATTTGTTTTTTTAATAAATATGTAATTTATTCAAATTCATTACAAACAGTACATTTTAAATATTATAATATTAAAATTTAAAGTGGTGTGGCCACCACAGAACAACTGAATTCGTGTAGCTTCAAAATCCAAGAATGGGAAAGTGTGGCAACCAAAGACTATAAATGAAGAGGGATTAGTGTCATAAGAACAACGTTGGCCTGTGAACGGTTGTGACGTATCCATCAGTGCTTTATTTCTGTTATCAATGAAAGCCTGTGTGTTTACGTTGTGATATTATGTGTTTTCTCTTCAGTTTTTAGTAACCATTTTTTCATTTTTAAACGTTTTAGAATTATAGTGCACTTTTAAGAACATTGTACAATCAATATTTTGCTCCTTAAACTTTATTTTATGTTTATTCGTCTTTACATAGACTCAATTTGTGTTTAGTATTTGAACATTTTTGCATTCTAATCAGTTTTTCGGAAGAATTTTAACAGTTGTGGTAAGTTTTGTCTTAAAACTGGGTCCAGGAGTTGTGAAAAAATTAGCAAATAAAATAAAGAAAAAACATTTAAAATTATTTATGACTTTTATAAATTAATAATTATAATTCGAATTAATTATAATAACTTTCAAGTCCAGTTTAAAAAGATTTGAAAAGAGAGCTTTTAACAGCAGACTATGACCAAAGAAGCAAAATTTGAAATAAAAAAATACTAAATTAAAAAATTCTGTAATCTCTTTTAAGGTTTTATAAGATTTTTTAATAATCTAAAAAAAAATGAATATTAAATATTTAAAATAAAAAAAGTGAAGCTTAATATAAAAATAATAAAAAAATTTTTTTGTTACTAAAACAAACTTTTAAAATAGGCTCTAAAATAATTTCTGTACATATTTATAAATAAAAATATTTGCAACATACATGTGTTTATATACTTGTTTTTAAAAAGTGAATATGTGACATATTTTCAGCAATAAAACTTTTTACAATTAGCACCTTTATAAAGGGTGTCCCATAAATAAGTATTTTACTTCAAGGGGTGATAGGCTAGAAAAACTAAGTTGAGTTTTGTATACAAACATTTGCCTTAAAACAGTTTATAAGGGAGTTACAACCCCACAACATAGTTATTTGGCAATAAATTCGAAACGTCTCAAATTTCAAAAATTAAATTTGGACCATTTGTTAATTTTCTAATGTTAAATATTTAGTCAAATTTTTATCTAAATATAATATATAT
Source organism: Rhamnusium bicolor (assembly GCA_029963845.1). Classification (NCBI taxonomy): domain Eukaryota; kingdom Metazoa; phylum Arthropoda; class Insecta; order Coleoptera; family Cerambycidae; genus Rhamnusium; species Rhamnusium bicolor. The sequence goes on from JANEYF010000081.1 coordinate 21,172, forward strand.
GATATATATAATATGTTGCTGTAGTTACAGGGGGAAGCCCCCTTCCCTGCAGGTGAATTTTCGCTATTTTTTTAACTTTTTTTTAACGTTTAAAGATGAAAAAGGCACCAGTTTTAAAAACTTAATGAAAAAGGTGCTCTTACTAAATTTTGATAGAAGCCATCGTTTTGGAGTTACTTGTATTTTAATATTGCAATACAGGTTAGGTATAATACCTACATGCAGTAATAGAATATAACTACTAAAGCACCCCAGCCCTGGGCTGCGTCATCGCGAATAAATTTCCTATAATTTTTACATAAAACTAAATTATTTCCAAGCATTTATATCATTAAATTCCAAATTAATTGTTACATAAAAAGGTTAAATCATTTTCTTAGAACCAAGTTGTGGTTTTTTATTTTTAGATTTTCTGCCACGTTTGGCATTTTTTTAGGACGAATTATTATTTTGTCCTTCAGTAACGAATTTTGTCATTTTATTTTTGCGAGTTTTGTGTTTTTTTCATTTGGCATGGAATTTCATGAATTTAAAAACACAGAGCTTTGTTTGATTTTCGTTTTCGTGGTATGGCGCGACAAGCGACCAAATTTGCTTCGACGAGCACAGTGGCGTGCTGCCTTGGCAGGCAAAGGAAGGGTCTGTCTTTCCTAAAGTGCACGTGTGCTTTATAAGTATATTTGTGTGAGCTGCCGTGCTTGATCTACATTTAGTTTATTTTTCGTATGAGTGCCTTATGTATGATACCTTGTATTTTTCTGCATACATTTGAGTTATCTTATATTTACGTTAACTTATATTTACGGTATCTTACATTTACGTTATCTTATATTTACGTTATCTGATATTTACGTTATCTTACATTTACGTTATCCTATATTTACGTTATCTTTCCGTTTTACCTTTATGTATGTTTATGTGAGTTTCCTTGCTCCATTTACATTTAAGTACGTTACCTTTGTGTGTATTTGGCCTTTATATGTGTAATGTTATGTTGTTTAGGTTTAAGTACGATATGTTGCCTTTGCGTACGTTTATCGTTATGTACTCTCTTTCGAGTTAAATATATTTACGTACATATCTCGTTTTGTTGCGTGTTTATACACGTCACCTTGTGTCCTTTGCATTAGATACTTTAAATTTGCGAGTATCTTTATATACCTTGTTCTACGGGATATACACTTATTTTACCGAATTGCGCTACTCCTCTAGAGAATTTTCTGAGTAGGCACTCGTGTTCGGTTTGATTTTTTTGTTTGACCATTTCAGGATATCTCCGAACTTCCTGGAATAAATGGCCACAGGGATTTAATTGTTGTGGTTTTGGTCTTTTTGGCATTTCTTTGCTCTTCAGAATCTTTGAGTGTCTTGCCAATTACATGGCCTTTCTTTAAATCCTTTACTGTGCCATTACGTTTGGTCGCATGGATTCAGTGGCCTGGATCTTAGCGATAATCGTGCTTGACTCGTGTTCAAGTACACCTCTACGTGTATACGTTTGTATGAGTTTGTATACGTTTGTATGAGTTTGTATACATTTGTATGAGTTTGTATACGTTTGTATGAGTGTATGTGTTTGTATACGTTTGTATGTGTTTGTGTACGTTTGTATGAGTTTGTATACGTTTGTATGCGTTTGTATGTGTTTGTACATGTTTGTATGTGTTTCCATACTTTGGTAGGTGTTGTATGAGCTGTATGTGTTAAGTTCATATTTGAGTATGTTATCTTATATTTACGTATACGTTATATTTTGCTACCTTACCTTACGTTATCTTACTTTTCGTTATGTTATCTTGCGTTATCTTATCCCGTTTATTTAGTTGTTGAAGGACACGTGCCCGTGTCAGTCGACTTTTATTCTTCGAAGGTGAACTTCGAAAACCTCGCGGCCCGAAATAATTTGTTCTGGGCTAAAGACATGTCCCTTCTTCTTGAGATGTATGAGGACGTAAAGAAGCGCCTTCATGCGGCATTTGAAACAAATGCCCAACAATATAATCTGAGTAAGCGCCCTTTGAGATTCTCACAGGGTGACATTGTTTGGAAATTGGATGTTTCCAAGCATTTTTTTTTTCTAAAATTAGCGCCGAAATATTCCGCCAGCAGGGCGACTTGAGTAATTTCGCCGCTGGTCTACGAGTTATCGGATCTAGACAACAACCCTTAAGGATGTTGGTACATTTATAATCTTAAAGCCAACCCTTGTCACTTTGACGACTTACCCCAAAGCCCCTATGTACGTTCTTCGATAAATTTGAGTACATGGGCTTAACTTATCTTTAATTCATTTGCGTTTATTAATACGTTCCGACGTGTTTACTTACGTTAGTTAGTTGCATTTTGATATATTTTTTTTTACATTGTGTTTTTTCGTTTTGATGTGTGTTACCTTACCTTTTGTATGTTTACGTTATCTTACCTTGCATTACCTCAACTTGTGTTACCTTACGTTTCGTTATCTTACCTTTAGTATGTTTACGTTATCTTACCTTGCGTTACCGTACCTTGCGCTCCCTTACATGTGTCGACAATCGCGTTTTTTTGGTTTCGTTTCGTTAATTTGCAGTTTTTGTTTGTGTCCCTTGCGATATAAAATATATTACTTTGCGCATGTACAGTCAATGTTAAATTATGGTATTCTCTGCTGGGGAAACTCTAGCAAAATCAATGATCTTTTTATTATGCAAAAAAAAATAATTAGGACTATGCAGTTCAAACATTCAACGCATTCATGTAGAGAATTGTTTGTTGTACTTGGAATACTTACGGTGCCTGCACTATACATTTTATCATGTTGCCTGTTTGTCAAAACCAACATACCAAACCAACAATTTACCCAGTTCTCTGATCGCAATATACGCTATAGCCTAAGACATACGAACAATGTTTTGGTACCAAAACATAAACTCTCCCGTGTCAGTAATGGAGTCACGGTTATGCCCATTAAGATATACAATCATCTCCCTCGTTACCTTAAGGAAGTTACTAGCTTAAAATTGTTTAAAATAAAATTAAAAGAAATATTGCTACAAGAATCGATTTATTCCTTGCAAGAATTTTTTTGACATGACCTTTTGAGTTTGGTGTATATATATAGTATTATGTTTGTATTTGTGTTTTTTTTTTTTTATCTTTTATATATAACTATGTGTTTTATTAATCTGTTTTTCGTTGAATTTACACTTTATGTTGACTTGGTTATCAAATCATCTTTTGTTTGATAGCTCTTTATATCTGTATATTGACGACTTTTATATACATGTAATGCATGTCTACTTAAATAAAGAATATATTATTATTATTATTATTATTATAAATGCGTATATGTTGCGGTATCAGATACCAGACCCTAGGGTAATTTAGATTGAATATAGTCGCTTTAACGACCTTGTGACTGTCTCCCTTTCGCCCGCTAGAATTTTAGTCGGGATAGGAATCCTTCTTGTGAAGAAGAGGGGGAGTGTAACGGTCCATTTTTAGAAACAATTAACTTGTGTTTTATTTAATGCTAATTGCATAATTTGGTTTGAGGTAAACCTTAAAAGTTCTAGAACCGACTTTATTAATTTGTAAATCTTTGATAAGTTGTGCGCCACTGGACCTTTAGTGCACCCGCGCGAACTCCGCTGTGTGAGGGACAAGGGGGACGCTAGTACGAGAACAGTTAGGTTTTGCGGGCAGAAGCTCGGAGGCCTCGCCATCGAGCAGATGTGTTTTGAAGTACGTTACGTTACCTTTACGTTGAGTAGACTTGGTTTGGCCTTTGAGCGAGGTAGTACCTAGTTTACGTTGCTGAATTTGTGTTCCCGAGTTTGTCTAGTTAAGCTGTTGTAGTAATGAAGTTAGGGAGTAAGTGACATAGGAAAGCTGTGTGAGAAGGTAGGATCCCTTCTTATTGTTATTAAAATAGGTACCTATTCAAAAATTAAATAGTTTCCGCTCCAAGTTTGAGCTGGAGATCTGCAGATTAAAGCTGTCATCAAAAGACAGATTTGCCGATATATCTAGAGGTGGAGAAAGCCCTCTAGAGTTTGAACTGTGCTATCAACTTTTATGAAAATTAACCGTTCTTTCCCCCTTTCTACGGCCCCCCCGTGAGTGTAGTTTTTTAGACGTTTTAAATATGTAACTTTCTTAGACTTTATATAAAAAAAGAAAGGCGGGTGGCGCCCTAAAATAGACTTCTTTGTTGAAATTAAGGAACCGACTTATTATTTGCCTTTAAAGATATTTTCTGAATCTTGTATATTTTTTATGTACTGTATGTTACCTAGGTTATTACTTGTTGACCACGCCCCAGATAAGTCTTTTGCTCTATATATTAAATATATGTATGTATTTTCTTTGGTCGTTTTATTTAAATAATAAAAAAATAACGAGGGGAAAACCCCAGGCGTTATAAGAATCAACTGCGGGCAACTGTGTCGGTCATTAACTATGAGGGATTATATTGTTTATCAGTAAGCATGTAACACTCCACGCCGTCCCCGCACACAAGATTGCTCCTTCACTTGTCTTGGGAGGCGGGCTGTCAATGTAAGGGGTAGCGTAGCTACCACCAGGTCAGGTAAGTTTTAGTTTTCCGCCTGACCTTGGAAATAATGAAATCAACCAACAAAAAAAATAAGACTTAAGATGTTAATTAAGAAAAGGCGCCTTCGGAGGGCAAGAGCCCGGCCACGGCTTATATGCGTGGTCTTTTAGGGTGAAGATGAGATGAGAGAAATAAATAGTTGTCTTCGTAAGAAAAATAAGTTAGTTAAAAATTATCTATTAAATGAGTTTACCAAAGAAGAAAAAAAATGATAATTTAAATATATTTAACTAGGCTAAACAACATGGTTACCTGCCCAAAAATGGTAACATAGGAAAACTTTAAAATTTCAATACTGACATAAAAATAAAAATAATATAGTTACAAGCCTAAATTAACAATTCAATACTTAAACACACAAAGCAATAACAAAACAGCCCCTAAATTTAAGGAGGTAACCAGTTTCATAGTACATTCAAAATTCTAGTGATGGAAAACAAACCTAGCAAAACAACAAACAAACAAACAAAAAATAAAATAAAAGCACAATCCTTAAGGGAAAATTATTCTCGTACGTCAACGACGTAAGCAATGTTTTTCTTCAAAAAGGAAAATTTAACTTACTAACTAAACAGGATAACATTCCTGTATTTAAAATAATTCGGGACTCTATTTTATGTTTCCCCCCCTTAAATAAAAACTTCCTTTATAGTGAGCCGCCCTATATAATAATTTCAGACTATTAAAACCAATTACAAACCATACAACAACAAAAAAAATGTAAATTATAACATTCCAGATGTAGGTCCGCCCTGTAAGCCAAAGCAAGCTCTACCTTTATTTTTGAAAATTTTCATTTAAATTCAAATTTAAATTTGAGTTTGAACCCCACTGGTTAGTATAGATATGTATATAATTGGAAACATGCAACACATCAGACTCACCCTTTTTTCCTAATCCGCCCTCTGTCAACAGGGAAAAGAAAAAGTTTCTCACTTCACTTTTTGGTTGAAACAAACTTCACCTCACTAACCCACACTTTATTTACTAAACTAAAAAAAATCACGACCAACCCTCTTAACAAAACTCCAGAAAATAAACCTCCCCTAACACAAAATTTCTTTGGAATAACTATGTTCCGCGCGTATAACCGGTTTCGTTCCGGTGGCCTAACTCTCTTTTAAAATATCACACAATAAAACGCTTTAAACAAAACAACCCCTAACTAACCCTTAGGGTACCACTTTTACACATATGGCCTCTACCGAGCCGTCGAGCCAACTCTCGTTTTAAAAATCACACAATAAAAAAAACGCTTTAAGAAAAACTACCCCTAACTAATACTTAGGAAACGCGTTTTTACGTTTGGCCTCTCCCAAACCGTCGAGCCAACTCCCTTTTAAAAATCACTCAATAAAAACGCTTTAAGAAAAACTACCCCTAACTAACCCTTAGAAAATGCGTTTTTACGTCTGGCCTCTCCCAAACCGTCGGGCCAACTCAAGGGAGTTGGCCCGACCCGACCCTGACCTGGTGGTAGCTACGATACCCTTACATTGACAGCCCGCCTCCCAAGACAAGTGAAGGAGCGATCTTGTGTGCGGGGATGGCGTGGCGTGTTACATGCTTACTGATAAACAATATAATCCTTCATAGTTAATGACCGACACAGTTGCCCGCAGTTGATTCTTATAACGCCTGAGGTTTTCCCCTCGTTATTTTTTTATTATTTAAATAAAACGACCAAAGAAAATACATACATATATTTAATATATAGAGCAAAAGACTTATCTGGGGCGTGGTCAACAAGTAATAACCTAGGTAACATACAGTACATAAAAAATATACAAGATTCAGAAAATATCTTTAAAGGCAAATAATAAGTCGGTTCCTTAATTTCAACAAAGAAGTCTATTTTAGGGCGCCACCCACCTTTCTTTTTTTATATAAAGTTTAAGAAAGTTACATATTTGAAACGTCTAAAAAACTACACTCACGGGGGGGGCCGTAGAAAGGGGGAAAGAACGGTTAATTTTCATCAAAGTTTATAGCACAGTTCAAGAGCAAAACTAGACTCTAGAGGACTTTCTCCACCTCTAGATATATCGGCAAATCTGCCTTTTGATGACAGCTTTAATCTGCAGATCTCCAGCTCAAACTTGGAGCGGAAACTATTTAATTTTTGAATAGGTACCTATTTTAATAATAGTAAGAAGGGATCCTACCTTCTCACACAGCTTTCCTATGTCACTTACTCCGTAACTTCATTACTACAACAGCTTAACTAGACAAACTCGGGAACACAAATTCAGCAACGTAAACTAGGTACTACCTCGCTCAAAGGCCAAACCAAGTCTGCTCAACGTAAAGGTAACGTAACGTACTTCAAAACACATCTGCTCGATGGCGAGGCCTCTGAGCTTCTGCCCGCAAAACCTAACTGTTTTCGTACTAGCGTCCCCCTTGTCCCTCACACAGCGGAGTTCGCGCGGGTGCACTAAAGGTTCAGTGGCGCACAACTTATCAAAGATTTACAAATTAATAAAGTCGGTTCTAGAACTTTTAAGGTTTACCTCAAACCAAATTATGCAATTAGCATTAAATAAAACACAAGTTAATTGTTTCTAAAAATGGACCGTTACACTCCCCCTCTTCTTCACAAGAGGGATTCCTATCCCGACTAAAATTCTAGCGGGCGAAAGGGAGACAGTCACAAGGTCGTTAAACACGACTATACTCAATCTAAATTACCCTAGGGTCTGGTATCTGATACCGCAACATATACGCATTTATATCGCAAGGGACACAAACAAAAACTGCAAATTAACGAAACGAAACCAAAAAAACGCGATTGTCGACACATGTAAGGGAGCGCAAGGTACGGTAACGCAAGGTAAGATAACGTAAACATACTAAAGGTAAGATAACGAAACGTAAGGTAACACAAGTTGAGGTAATGCAAGGTAAGATAACGTAAACATACAAAAGGTAAGGTAACACACATCAAAACGAAAAAACACAATGTAAAAAAAAGATACGCAAAAGATATCAAAATGCAACTAACTAACGTAAGTAAACACGTCGGAACGTATTAATAAACGCAAATGAATTAAAGATAAGTTAAGCCCATGTACTCAAATTTATCGAAGAACGTACAAAGGGGCTTTGGGGTAAGTCGTCAAAGTGACAAGGGTTGGCTTTAAGATTCTAAATATACCAACATCCTTAAGGGTTGTTGTCTAGATCCGATAACTCGTAGACCAGCGGCGAAATTACTCTAGTCGCCCTGCTGGCGGAATATTTCGGCGCTAATTTTAAAAAAAATGCTTGGAAACATCCAATTTCCAAACAATGTCACCCTGTGAGAATCTCAAAGGGCGCTTACTCAGATTATATTGTTGGGCATTTGTTTCAAATGCCGCATGAAGGCGCTTCTTTACATCCTCATACATCTCAAGAAGAAGGACATGTCTTTAGCCCAGAACAAATTATTTCGGGCCGCGAGGTTTTCGAAGTTCACCTTCGAAGAATAAAAGTCGACTGACACGGGCACGTGTCCTTCAACAACTAAATAAACGGGATAAGATAACGCAAGATAACATAACGAAAAGTAAGATAACGTAAGGTAAGGTAGCAAAATATAACGTATACGTAAATATAAGATAACATACTCAAATATGAACTTAACACATACAGCTCATACAACACCTACCAAAGTATGGAAACACATACAAACATGTACAAACACATACAAACGCATACAAACGTATACAAACTCATACAAACGTACACAAACACATACAAACGTATACAAACACATACACTCATACAAACGTATACAAACTCATACAAATGTATACAAACTCATACAAACGTATACAAACTCATACAAACGTATACACGTAGAGGTGTACTTGAACACGAGTCAAGCACGATTATCGCTAAGATCCAGGCCACTGAATCCATGCGACCAAACGTAATGGCACAGTAAAGGATTTAAAGAAAGGCCATGTAATTGGCAAGACACTCTCAAAGATTCTGAGGAGCAAAGAAATGCCAAAAAGACCAAAACCACAACAATTAAATCCCTGTGGCCATTTATTCCAGGAAGTTCGGAGATATCCTGAAATGGTCAAACAAAAAAAATCAAACCGAACACGAGTGCTTATTCAGAAAATTCTCTAGAGGAGTAGCGCAATTCGGTAAAATAAGTGTATATCCCGTAGAACAAGGTATATAAGGATACTCGCAAATTTAAAGTATCTAATGCAAAGGACACAAGGTGACGTGTATAAACACGCAACAAAACGAGATATGTACGTAAATATATTTAACTCGAAAGAGAGTACATAACTATACACGTACGAGAAGGCAACATATCGTACTTAAACCTAAACAACATAACATAACACATATAAAGGCCAAATACACACAAAGGTAACGTACTTAAATGTAAATGGAGCAAGGAAACTCACATAAACATACATAAAGGTAAAACGGAAAGATAACGTAAATATAGGATAACGTAAATGTAAGATAACGTAAATATCAGATAACGTAAATATAAGATAACGTAAATGTAAGATAGCGTAAATATAAGATAACGTAAATATAAGTTAACGTAAATATAAGATAACTCAAATGTATGCAGAAAAATACAAGGTATCATACATAAGGCACTCATACGAAAAATAAACTAAATGTAGATCAAGCACGGCAGCTCACACAAATATACTTATAAAGCACACGTGCACTTTAGGAAAGACAGACCCTTCCTTTGCCTGCCAAGGCAGCACGCCACTGTGCTCGTCGAAGCAAATTTGGTCGCTTGTCGCGCCATACCACGAAAACGAAAATCAAACAAAGCTCTGTGTTTTTAAATTCATGAAATTCCATGCCAAATGAAAAAACACAAAACTCGCAAAAATGAAATGACAAAATTCGTTACTGAAGGACAAAATAATAATTCGTCCTAAAAAATGCCAAACGTGGCAGAAAATCTAAAAATAAAAAACCACAACTTGGTTTACTTCTAAAGAAAAAAATTAACAAATACCACGAAAATTAATTATACGCAAATAAACGACGGCAATGTACCTAGATACCAGAAATCCCTAAAATAATAATATAAACTATAATCCAAATAATGAAATCCTAAAAAAACTAAATGTTTATACTTACGTATAGGTATTTTTACACTCCTCGTATAAATGTCTGTTTTAAAATTTCAAACAAAAATACGCGCAATAAATAAAAATAAAATTTCTAGGTACCTCCGTTTTGCCTGTAAAATTTTATTTCCTGTCTAAGAATTAAATTCAATTTCTTTTAGACAAGGTCAAAAAAATAACAAATAAAATTAAATTAAGTCTTGCAACACAAAGCTGTTAAACCGATCCGTTTCTAGATACAATTTACTTGTTGTGAAATAAAATAAAAAACCTATTACAGTTAATCGGTAAACTCTACCTGAACTTCCGGTAGCGGGACCCAAAGTTGCAATAAAAACTGCCGCCGAGGTTTTAAACGTCCGACCACTCCAGAGGAGGTGAAGGAGATTCTAAGGAGCTTAAAGCCGAGGAAAGCTCCTGGATGTGACAAGATCGGAAACAGCGCCCTCAAGAAGCTACCCAGCAAAGGGGGTGGCAGCCCTGGTGAATAACATCAACGGGATCTTGAGGCTCAGATACTTTCCGGACAGGTGGAAGAAGGCCGACGTCATAGTCATCCCGAAGCCAGGTAAGGAACTACTCTTTCCCTCCTCTTACAGGCCCATCAGCCTACTCTCAGCTGTGAGCAAGGTAGCCGAGCGCGTCATGTTGAGAAGAATAGAAGAGTAAACCGAAGAGCTCCAAATCATCCCGGATGAACAGTTCGCGTACAGGACAGGACATAGTACGGAACTCCAAGTGCTCAGGATCACCGAAGAAGTCACCAAAGGTTTCAACCAAAGACAGGTCACGGCGGACTACTCCTGGACGTTGCGAAGGCTTTCGACAGGGTCTGGCACGATGGTCTACTAGCTAAAATGATGAGTATGGGTTATCCCATTGCACTCGTCAAACTAGTTAGATCATACATGCACGGGAGACAGATGCGAGTGAAGATCAGGGACTGTGTGTCCACGTATCGGCCGATGGAAGCCGGAGTCCCCCAAGGCTCTGTGCTGTCACCCCATCTGTTCGCTGTCTTCACCTCTGATCTCCCAAGGGCCGAAGGCACCGCAATGGCACTCTACGCGGACGACACGGCCGTTACGACCAGATCCTGGAGAGCGAGAACAGCCACCAGAAGCCTCCAAGAGGCAGCCTCTCTTCTGGAAGAATGGTGTATCAAGTGGAAAGTCGCAGTCAACGCGGAGAAAAGCCAGACGATTCTCTTCAGGAAAGGACGCAAGGAAACCCCCCACAGGACACGTCTCCATGTTCGGCGAGGACATCCAATGGCACGATTCCATCAAGTACCTTGGCGTAATCATGGATAAAGGCCTGACATGGAGACAGAACACCGAAGCCATCGTGGTAAAGGCCAAGCGGACGAGAGCTCTCATCTACCCGATGGTAGGGAACCAGAGCAGGCTCAGTCTGAGGAACAAGCTTCTGCTAGTCAAAGCACTCATCAGACCACAGCTGACCTACGCCTCCGTAGCATGGGGATACCAAGCGAAGACCTATCTGAAGAAGATCCAAGCCGTGGAAAACGTGGCCATCAGGACAGCGGTGGGCGCACCATGGTACATTAGAAACGCTGACATCTTTAGGGACCTGGAGTACACACCAGTCACCGAAATCATCCGGGATAGAGCGAAGAAACTGTACACCTTAGCTGAGGAGCACAGGAACCCGCTGATCAGGGAGGCCACCTCCTATGATCCGGCCGACGCACCGAGGCACAAGAGGCCGAAGGTACAGTTACTGGATAACGGGTAAGTATAACTAATCCTTTCCTTACAGATGGACCAAACCCACTGAAAAGACATGACACGACCAACCACCCTCCCACAAACCTTGCGGGCGCCGGTCAGTAAACCGACCAGTGCCCGTTGTCCCCCTGGCTCCGTGAAGGACGAAAGTGCTAAGGAAGCACTTAGGCCTTCACCTCCTAGAGCTACACAGTTCATCCTCACCTTGTCCGATGATCCAGATGACAATGTGTCAATTGCCACTTTGTGTACTGGCAGTCAATCCCAAGTCACAGAATATCCACACAGGCCCTGACAGACAGATGACTACCCCCGGGGGTGACAAGCTGGCGAAGAAAGAAGACGAAGACAGAAGAGCGCCAGAAGAGGCCCTAGCCAGCAGGGTTCATCAGCCAGGACCCAGGGAGGTTGACCGAAATCTTTGGCACCGCTCACATTTGTGAGTGGGGCCGTTCGTAAAGTAAGTTAACCCGCCCTGCACGAGGCCGGTCCAGGTCTACAGCGATGACTAGGGTAAAAAGGCAATAGTCCTGCCTGGCCCTAGCATCCGAGACCGTCATCATGCCAAATGGATATTGGCGGAGGTTTTAAATTCTAAACCCGACTGATATGTACATATGCATAAAATATCAAACAAATACAAAGAAACATTATATCTTTAAATGCAAATAATACGCAAAAACACAAAATACAAAGATATTTTCACATAACATGTAAAATAATAGCAAATCGCAACAGAACACATCAAATATAAAATTATACCTAAGGAATCAAAAACATTTTCTAGTTTATTACTTGCTATAGTTAATTTTCATTAACTAATCGAGCACCACGTTGGTTGTGCCAAGTATAACGCCTGGGGTTTTCCCTTGTTATTTTTTTATTATATAAATAAAACGACCAAAGAAAATTCATACATATATTTAATATATGGAGCAAAAGACTTATCTGGGGCGTGGTCAACAAGTAATAACCTAGGTAACATACAGTACATAAAAAATATACAAGATTCAGAAAATATCTTTAATGGCAAATAATAAGTCTGTTCCTTAATTTCAACAAAGAAGTCTATTTTAGGGCGCCACCCGCCTTTCTTTTTTTATATAAAGTCTAGGAAAGTTACATATTTAAAATGTCTAAAAAACTACATTCACGGGGGGGCGTAGAAAGGGGGAAAGAACGGTTAATGTTCATAAAAGTTTATAGCACAGTTCAAGAGCAAAACTAAACTCTAGGGGGCTTTCTCCACCTCTAGATATATCGGCAAATCTGCCTTTTGATGACAGCTTTAATCTGCAGATTTCAAACTTGGAGCAGAAACTATTTAATTTTTGAATAAGTACCTATTTTAATAATAATAAGGGATCCTACCTTCTCACACAGCTTTCCTATGTCACTTACTCCGTAACTTCATTAGTACAACAGCTTAACTAGACAAACTCAGGAACACAAATTCAGCAACGTAAACTAGGTACTACCTCGCTCAAAGGCCAAACCAAGTCTGCTCAACGTAAAGGTAACGTAACGTACTTCAAAACACATCTGCTCGATGGCGAGGCCTCCGAGCTTCTGCCCGCAAAACCTAACTGACTCAGTGTTGCCAACAGCTGTTGAACGAAATCCACTAGATTACTCCTTTTATTCTACTAGAAATCCACTAGATTTTAATATGGCAATAATACATACTTATATCGTTAAATTTGAATTATTGTTTTCAGAAATGCTTTTCAGTAAATTCAGTTGTGATGTGCCAAAGACTATATTAATATTTTTGTAATTTTTTTGGGGAGAAATAAATAACCAAATTGAATTAAATAAAAAAATTTAATTAAAACATTGCAAAAAAATAAATAAAACAAAAATAAATATTTGTATACAAAATAAAAAACGTTTCTTATGTTAAAAACAAAACAACTTTATATATAAGATTTTAATATCACAACATAACAGAAAGTCTTACTGGTAGTCAGTCTTATATAACAAAATCAAGTGTGTCATTTCTATCAAACGTACACATGTACGTATCATTAGTTTTAATTTTGTCAATGACATTACTAGGTAAATCAAAATTGTCACAACATTTAGCATACCTTTTCAATCCAGCTCTGACAGTTAAAATCGCAGAAAGCATAGGAAGTTGCATTCTATTTCTTAACTTATTTTTTACTATATTCATAACACTAAAGAGGCGTTCTACCTCTGCATTTGAGTGTGGCAGTGTTAGTATCTCTAGTGCAAAATTTACTAAATCTTCTAATGGATTTTCATTAGCACTATTTTTGTAAGCTTTAACTGTGTACCAAAATTGCCTAGTATCATTAGTATTAGTCCATTTTAATAGGTTTATGGTATTGTATTGTGTTTCTATTTTATCTATGACATAATCAGGCTTTCCAAAAAATTTCACAAGATCCGTTAGTTTTTCTTTATTTTGTCGCAGAATATGTTCTGCACTTATTAAAGACATTTTCTGTAATACATCGATATTATGAGGCAACCTTGCTTTTAATTGATTAATTAAACTAACAACAAAGTTTATACACCTTTCTTAGCATTAATTCATCATTTTTTGTAAACTTAACATTATTCAATTGCAATTCTCTTAATGCCTTTTCAAACATATACCCCATATAACAGTTTCTGTCAATGTAATCATTTAAGTTAACTTTAAATATATCAATTTTCGTTCCCGGCAGTTACTTTTTTAACTAATGACTCAATCAAAAAAGTCAAATCTTTTAAAAGTTTTGTTGGATCTACATCATTACCTTCAAACAACTTATTCATTTTTTGAACATCTACCAAAATTGGATTTAAAAAAGCCAAGTATGCAAAGTTTACATCATCATTATACATTTGATACAACAACTCCGCTGAATAACACTTATCATCTAACATAGCAATACTAAAATGAGTCTTTAATTCCAACCATTGATCAAATATTCTACTTAAGCACAGCCGATTCTAATGACAGCCATCTTGTCTGACAAGACTGAACTATTTTTAGAGGATCGTGATTATCATTTAATAAACTATAGATTTGCTTATATGCCTCTTGTCTATAGCTCGATTTACTAAACCAATTATATGTTTCTTGTATGAGATATTCTAAGTTGCGTGGCATACATTCTTTTGATGCGTATGACACTGCTAATTGTAGTGAGTGACATACACACCTTATTAATATTAAGTGGGGCACTTCTGCCTTTAACTTCGTATATAATCCATTATTTACACTGACCATAACAGATGCATTATCAGTACCAATACCAATTAAATTATTTATATTTAGATTATATTTTGTTAAAACAATTTTGATAGCATCAATTAAACCATCTGCATCACAAGACATTATCGGAGCTAAATCTAAATACGAGGTAATAATTTTTTTATGTTTGTCACTATAGTAAATAATAACAATTCCTAAATATTTATTAATCGTTAAATCTGTGGATTCATCAATTATTAAACTAAATTTAGATTCCCCACTCCGTTGCGGGGGAAACCGCCAATATCAGTTTTTAAGTCTTGGAAAAACGTAGGGAGCAATAATATTTTTTATAACACCTGAACATTTCGTTCGATGCATATTCAGATTTTCTGCTGATTTACCATCAAAACTTCTTTTACACACATTAGTTAAATGATCACTTATGTTAATGGATGTGTGTTGTGCAACGAATAAACTTAATCTTGCCTCCGCTTCTTTTGCTGCAAATAAATCACTTTCCTTTTTAAAAGGTATCTTCGGTTGAGCTTTCGGCCCTATAATTAGCTTCATGTTTTGTTTATGTTTCTTGGAATTTCCGTGATTTTTTAAATCAGCATAACGGCTAGTTAGGATGTGACTACACACTTTACATTTGGCCACAATCCCTGCCGTACTTTCCTCTGAAACCAGCCAATCTCTTAAAATTGGATCTTTTTGCCAAGCATTTCTGAACTTTTGTTCATACTGCGGTTTCGGCATTTTAATTCTTAAAAAAAAATAGTGAACCGTTAATAAACTAATGATAAAACTAATCATTAAATTAATAAATACCTTGAATTAATATTTTAATATAGTTTAGTTAGGTTATTATGTCTTGCGTCGTGTTGCGTGTTACTCATTACTCGAATGCTCGAATCGACTTTACGTCTACCGACTAGACAAAGACAACCAGCAATCAGGTGCCGTGGCCAAGCCAAGCGTTGCGCCGCTCGCCGTTAGCAAGTCGAATTACTCGGAATTACTGTCTAAAACGTTAAAAAGAGGGCGCTATGTCCCATCATAGATGGATTGTACTGTTGGAAATTAATTATAAAAGGCGGCAAATTTATTTTTCATGTAGAGCATTATTTTAGAATTCTACCAGGAAATCTACTAGATAATTACCCAAATCACTAGAAATTCTACTAACCCACTAGATAAAATTTTTACTCACTAGATGTACTCTTCATTCTACTAGATTTAGTAGAAATTCTACTGAGATGGCAACACTGCTAACTGTTCTCGTACTAGCGTCCCCCTTGTCCCTTACACAGCGGAGTTCGCGCGGGTGCACTAAAGGTCCAGTGGCGCACAACTTATCAAAGATTTACAAATTAATAAAGTCGGTTCTAGAACTTTTAAGATTTATCTCAAACCAAATTATGCAATTAGCATTAAATAAAACACAAGTTAATTGTTTCTAAAAATGGACCGTTACATTCTGTCTGTCGATAAATTATGTGGAGAAGTGGGTCTTTTCATTATAGTTGTTTATATTATAAAGATGACAAGAAAATATTTTTTTATTTAAAAACTGAGATAAAATTACGTTATGAAAAAATCAATACCTACATAATGAGAATATTTCTTGATCATATCAGGATGATCACTTTACCCAGTGTGACAAATATAATACACACAAATCTGTGTTAATTTGTCTGTATAATAATATAAAAATAAATATAATTCAAACATAAGTAATAGTGAATCGACTAGTTTCACATGATAGATATACTAATGGATAAATGTAATTTTGCAACTAGTCACAGGCGAGTTTGTATAAAACATTCATTTTAACATAATATATTAACAATATATTATACATACTACGGATCGATTTTAGGAATACTAAAATATATTATTTTTATCTACATATGTAAATTAAGTTAAATAGAATATTTTATTTATTATGTAAATACATGCAGTTTCTTCATTAAACAAATTATCACATAGTTTCATGTATAAAAAATATTACAACTTACCCCGTAAGTACAAATAAAAGACAAATCCAGAATTTATAGAACTTTCAAAACTTCACCGGCTCTGTCATCGAAAGGTTACTGACCTTCATGACCTAAAATATTTAAAAGACAATTTCGATTAGAATTCACCATATAAATAAGGAAATTATTTAAGTCAGCGACTACAGTGTATTTTAATCATTAATTTTCCAATAATTAATAATAATAAAACCGAGTCTAA
Organism: Rhamnusium bicolor; assembly: GCA_029963845.1. Classification (NCBI taxonomy): domain Eukaryota; kingdom Metazoa; phylum Arthropoda; class Insecta; order Coleoptera; family Cerambycidae; genus Rhamnusium; species Rhamnusium bicolor. The sequence continues at coordinate 38,083 of JANEYF010000081.1, forward strand.
AATTAAAACCTAATGGACGAACTGAAGGTTTTGTGGAATTTAAGACTTTTTTTATATTACATAAATAAAACATCAATAGGTACCATAAAAATATTTTTACTTACGATATAATAAACACTTTATTTAGTATAAACCGAGTTTATACAAATATAAAATTTCACAAATATTTCAAACAAATCTCTTTAAAATGGCTTCTGAATGCACTGTCAAATGTCTAATTTAAGCAATATTATTTTGTGATTGGTTGTGCTATCACATGACCGCCACCTCGTCTGTGATTGGTGCCATCGAAAACTGCGTTCCGGATAGACACCAAAAATTTTTAAGGTTTATTTAACAGGAAAAATTATAATTTGTTGCCTTCTTTAATTTTTTTTTAAATAACCCCATTTATTGTTAAAAGTTAACTTATATTCTAATTTTGATATTATTTGTTGTCTATTAAGTAAATTTATTTAATGCCCATGAACGCACTCCATCTCTGATGTTGCGAGGTCGGTAGAACCTTCGAGGTTGTCGAAGGGTAGAACAAGTCGCATACCCCTGCAGAGAACAACAACAACAACTACACTTTTTATAATCATTTCTTACGGACATCAAGATCCCTAAAAACTAATGTTACCAACTTCTAAACGATATATAATCTAGTTCAAGAATAGAGTAAGAGTACACTTGTGATATTGATATTTCAACATTCTCTCTCAATATCCAAAGTGTGTATAATCAACAATATATATATATATATATATATATATATATATATATATATATATATATATATATATATATATATGCAACAGACCGAAAAGACGACACACGCGCGCGTGAACAGGACCGATTAAAGCGCGCTGAAAAGAGAGGTCAGCAGACCAGACGCGAGTGTGTGAGAGCAACAGAGCGTAACATTGGTAGAGTATATATATATATATATATATATATATATATATATATATATATATATATATATATATATATATATATACATATATATATATATATATATATATATATATATATATATATATATATATATATATATATATATATATATATATACATATACATATCTGCTACTAATTCAGTAGTTGGCATATACAACAAAATAATATCATGATCTTTGATTCTTTCACGAATAAAATATTTCACATGTATGTGTTTCGTTCTTTTATGAAATATTTGATTATGAGCCAACTTTATTGTGCTTTGGTTGTCATTGTAAATGACGATCGGTTCCTTAACTTCGAGAAAGCTACAATCTTTATTGATAGCAAAAAGTTCACTAATTAAAGATTTCAAATAAAGCGACTCTTTAGTTGCTTCACTTATACCAATATATTCTGCTTCTGACGAAGATAAAGCAACCGTTTTTTGTTTTCGTCATTCCCATGATATGGACGCACTAGCTAATGAAAAGATATAACCATAAAATGACTTACGGTCTAAAATATCATTGGCCCAGTCAGAATGGACAAAACCTTTCACAGGTGTATTTAATTTATTAAACACTATCCCAACATCTTTAGTGCCTTTTAAATATTTCAATACTCTTTTTGCAGCTAGCCAATGTTCTTTTGTATGACTGATATTAAATTGGCTCAAAAAAGAAACAGAAAAAACAATATCAGGTCGTGTACAAACAGCTAAGTACATTATAGATCCAATTAATTGTTGATATGGGACATCATATGGTTCTCCCTCCAGTAAAAATTTTTGGTTTTGTTCCAAAGGGATATTAACGGTTTTACAATCTGACATTTGAAACCTGTCAAGAATTTTTTTGAATATACTGTCCTTGACTGATTTTTAATTCATTCTTAGAACGGTTTCGTTCTATTTTCATGCCTAAGCAATATGAAATTGGCCCTAAGTCTTTCATGCAAAAATTATTGTGCAATTCTAATTTTAAAAGCTTAGCTTCTTCAAAATCACTATATATTAGAAAGAAGTTGTCAACATAAAGAGCTACAATTACAATTGAGGTTTCTGAATTTTTAAAGAAAATGCAGGGTTCGATTTCTGATTGCCTGTAACCTATTTTAAGAAGCACCTTATGAGCTTTTTCATATCACAATCTGGAAGACTGCTTTAGGCCATAAATTGCTTTTTTAAGTAAACCTACTTTATTTTCAGATCCAGGTTCTTCGAAACCCTCGGATTGAGACATATATATATATTTTCATCAATGTCGCCATTAAGGAATGCGGTTTCCACATCTAAATGATCTGCTTCTAAATTTAGTTCTGCAGTCATAGCAAACAATAATCTTAGATTACTAAACCGTATAACAGGTGAAAAAGTTTCGGTATAATCGAGACCATATTTTTTATTAAAACCCTTTGCAACTAACCTAGCTTATAAGTTACTATGTCACCATTTTGATTTCTTTTAATTTTTAAAACCCACTTATTTTTAACAATATTTCTATCAGGAGGCTTATCAACTAACTCCCAAGCATTATTATTTTTGAATGCATCTAGCTCTCTTTTTATGGCTGACTTCCATTCATTTTTTTCTTACACAAGATACTGCTTCTGAAATATTAACAGGTTCTAAATTACTAGATATACTTAACATAGCAATATGAGAATCATCCATAACATAATCATCATATATTTTTGGCTTACGTATGTTGCGTTTTGGGTACCTATTCGAATCAACATCGCTTGCTTGCATTTCGTCCAAGTCACTGGAAGGCTGGAACAGCGGATCGCTTTCATCCAAGTCACTGGAAGGCTCGAACAGCTGATCGCTTTCATTCAAGTCACTGAAAGGCTGCTGTGGTGATGTAACAAATGCCAGCTGCTGGGGCCTGGGGGTGTTATGCCCTCGCTGGTGTGTTTTTTTTCTTTATCTATATGTATATAGGGTTTAAATAGGTATAGATCTATGTAATAACTGGTCGGTTAACAAACTGAATAAAGGGTAGGTTGCCCGCTGACACCACCGACGTCAGTAACTAGGTTACTTCAGACGGAAAAATTTGGAATTATTTTTTTTTCTTTACCGACAAATTACCACCTTTCCTACAGACCTATACCTGGGTAGCCTCTGGTTTTTTAATTTACCACCAATCCCTCGTTGACGTGGGCCCCTAGGGCTTCACAAATGCCTAGTATAAATTAAGGGGATGATAGTTGGAGGGTGGCAAGCCAGAAGAACTCTATTCTTAAAGAACAAAATTACATATATTACGTACTCGATAAAAAAGGATAATATATATAAAGTCAAAATACTAAATTTACCAAGGCCTAATACAAATAGAAACAAACCAAAAAAATTTTCATAAATTTAAACCAACATTACCCCTGTTACTAGAACATATAAAACTACATTTAAATTTATAGAAGAAAAATTTGACAAATCTAATACAAAAAATATAATTAATACTTGGGACCTGTCTAATTTTATAGGTATGTTTATTTATCGCTACCCTATATTTGAGTGGATGGGTCCTACAGGCGCACCACCAAATCCTTGTGTGTCCTTGTTGATCAAATGCCCAGAACAAGGCAATATTTAAGTTTAGCTACCAAGCTCCTACCTGAGCCCACTTGTTACCTATTCTTAGGGTTAGTGAATATAGTTATATCAAAATATAATTTCCACTTACCAAAACTCCATAAAATCCTTTAAACGTCCAACTCGGGCTCACACCACCCGCTCACTTATTTCGCACCGGAAATTCCTCTAAACACACTGCCTAACGCACAGGAGTCCCGGACTCTCGTAATTTTCTTTCAAAATCAATGTAAAAAAAAAACAAAGTGATCACCTATAACTCGAAACTCTTTATTTTCGCGACGTCCTTTTCTCGTGTCCTGCTTCAACCGTTGCCCGAACAGGAATCCCTTTAATCTTGGTTTTTTCTTTTCCAAAAAAAACAAAACCGTAACCCAAAATTCTATCACTCACTACTCGTAATTATTTATTTCGCGTCCGACGACTTTTCCTGTCACCGGCTTCGACCGTGTCCCGAACAGGAATCTCCTTTAATCTCGTTTTTTTTCCAAAAAAACGTACTCCAAGATTCTAACACTTGTTTACGCGACAAACTTTATTTCGCGACGACTTTTCCTGTGACCGGCTTCGACCGTGTCCCCAACAGGAATCTCCCTTAGCAGTTATTTAAATTAATTTTCCATTAAAAATCTTTTTTTTATGACTTTAAAAAATAAAAAAACTTCCTACTCGGTCAGTTTTATCCTGATATTCCCAAATTTTTATTTCCCTTATATCTACCCAAAATAAAAACGGTAATTAATAATTTTCTTTAATGTTAGGCCTACACTATACAGGGTGGACTCAACAAATACTTCCTTTCATAGTCCAATTCAAACTATTAGTAACCACCGACTAACACCCATCCTTCATTGAGAAAACAATTACATAACAACCCCGGGCTGTTACAGTGACATCTCAGGGTCCGAGGCAGTGTATGGAGGTGTTTCTGCCGGATTCAAAATAGTATTGTTTGGTATCTCACCATCGTTTATGTCCTTCTCATCTTTTTCGAGTGGAAATGAGACACTTAGATTAACGGGTTCAGGAATTTTCTGGCAAGGCTCACCAAAATCTTCTTCCAAGAAAACGACATCCCGTGCTATCTGAAGATGATGACTGGTGGGTTCTATCAACCTATAACCATTAGTAACTTCGGAGTAGCCAACAAAAATGTACTCTTTACTTTTCTCGTCCAACTTCCTCCTTTTGGCATCAGGTATGTGAGCATATGCACGGCAACCAAAAACTTTCAAGTGCCTTAAGTCAACTTTCTTCCCACTCCACCGTTCTTCTGGTGTTTCATCACGAATTTTCTTCGTTGATGATCTGTTGATTAAGTACACAGCCGTGTTTGCTGCTTCGGCCCACATCCGTTTATGGCATTTCGACTCCACAAGCATAGAACGAACCTTTTCCATTAGAGTCCTGTTGTATCTCTCAGCAACTCCGTTTTGCTGGGGGGTATACGGTACTGTGAGTTCATGCTTTATACCACGAGATTTCAAGAAACTATCCAACTGTTGATTACAATATTTACCACCATTGTCTGTTCTCAAGACTTTTATTTTGCTGTCAGTTTCTACATATGCACAGAATTCCTCAAAAATATCTGGAACCTCATCTTTGGACTTCAGAAAATAACAGAATACCTTTCTTGTGTGATCATCAATGAGCGTGAACATAAATCTGGCACCACTCCATGATTCAATTTCCATAGGTCCTACTAAATCAGAGTGTATCAAAGCAAGTTTTTCTTTAGCCGCACCTTTCACTTTGTCGTAATAGTCCAAGAGCTGGCGTCCAAAATGTGCAAGAGTTTTCTCAAAGCTAATTTTTTGAGATTAGGTTACTTTTTAGTGATGGAAAATAATTGTAGAGTCAGCACTTCCGGTACCGGGACAGCTGGCGCTGGGACGCTCGCAAAGGTGTAATATTAATTAACGTCTCTAAACTGTTTTCTCAAAGCTCAAAATTTATAGAGAACGAGCAAATATAATATAAAACAAGAATCCAACAGTCAGACAGCAAAATATAGGGACACGTGGCGTCAGCGCTACTTCATACCTGTCAAAAAAATGACGTGTGTTAAAGTGATTTCTCAAAGCTGAAATTCTCCAAAACATTAATTAAAACTATAAAGTTAATAAAGGAGACAGTCAGACTCATTTATGATAGGACCACGTCAGTCAGCAGTCGATAGATGTGAGAACGGTAACTGCGCACATTAGTACGCCTTTTCTCAATACATATAATTTATTTTATATAAGAAAATAATTTTAATTGTTTCTTAATAATTGTAATTGTTATATATCAGTTATTATATAGATATCAGTTATTTTATACAAGAAAAAATAATTTTAATTTTTATAACAGAAAAAAAAAATCATTGATTCATTGAAAAAAAAAAACATCTAATCGTCAGAATCATTGCGGTCGTCGTGTTCTTCGCCACTATCTTCATTAGAATAAAACGCGATTGCATCATATTCTTCGGCGTCATCAGTGGTGGTTGATTCCAAATCTGTGTACAAATCAAAAATTCAGCGTTAAGCAATACATTACATTAATAAGTAAGGTTTTGAATCATATTTGCGAGTCGACTGGCAAAAATTACCTGCAGGTGTATCATCCGGTTGAATCAAAACGTCAGAAATGAAATTAGGTAGCTGATCGTCTTCGTACCAACTGAAATCATATCGGTCATCGATCAACTGCCAACCGTTTTACTCTGGAATCATTGCAGTGGGCACTTTTTTCATCAGCACTACTCCAATCAGCATGACTCCAATTCGCTTCTTTAGCAAAGAGTAGTTTATTCTTTGTTTTTAGTTAGAGAATAAATAATAAAATTAAATACAGAAAATTCAGAACTCGGTCAAAAAAGACTGGCAGTCGGCGCTCTATATAAAAACGATAAAACGTAAACATCATAGCCACGACAACACTTGTACTCCGCCGGCCGGTATTACTTTGATTTTTTGTTATCATACAGCATGCTTACCGATAGGCTGGCAGGTGCGGATTTATTTGGAGTGCGTGCTTTTGATTAAAATTTAAATTTAATTATTCAGAAACTACAACCGACTTACGGCAAATCAGCGCCCCCCAAGATTCAGCGCCCCAGGCGACCACCTGGCTCACCTGCCCATCGGGCCGGCCCTGATAACTCACATTCCATTGAGTTATAAAATAAACAATATGTATTGAGAAAAGGCGTACTAATGCGCGCAGTTACCGTTCTCACATCTATCGACGGCTGACTGACGTGGTCCTATCATAAATAAGTCTGACTGTCTCCTTTATTAACTTTATAGTTTTAATTAATGTTTTGGAGAATTTCAGCTTTGAGAAATCACTTTAACACACGTCATTTTTTTGACAGGTATGAAATACCTGTCTGACTGTTGGATTCTTGTTTTATATTATATTTGCTCGTTCTCTATAAATTTTGAGCTTTGAGAAAACAGTTTAGAGACGTTAATTAATATTACACCTTTGCGAGCGTCCCAGCGCCAGGTGTCCTGGTACCGGAAGTGCTGACTCTACAGTTACTTTCCATCACTAAAAAGTAACCTAATCTCAAAAAATTAGCTTTGAGAAAACTCTTACACATTTTGGACACCAGCTCTCCTACTATAAGGAAACGGTTTCCTTGCATGTTTACCTTTAATACAGCTAACACAAAGTACCGGAGTTTCCGAGTTTTCATAGGCCATACAAGTAGCTAGTCCATTTTTTAGAAGATTCATGCTGTAATGGTTGAGGTGACCTAAACGTTTGTGCCACAAGACTTATGAGTTGGGCAACGTTAGCTTGCTTGATTAAAGTGTCAAGCTTGAATAACCCATCAATATTTGAGGCTGAAGCAACCAGTTCTCCTTTAACGTAACAATCTTCTTCATCGAGTATTTTGCATCCGTTAGAGTCAAAAGTTACACAATATCCTTTTGAAACAAGAGAATTAACAGACAGTGAGTTCACTGACAAGTTTGGTACATAGGTACTCTTAGCACCAAGTTCCCCAAATGCAGTAATATCCCTCCTACAAGATAAATTGGGATATAAAGGAAGAATTATAGGAGAAGTATTATATATCGTACAGTGCAAACCGAAGGTTATAAAACTCAGAAGATCAGAATACTGTTATCAGGAACTACCAAACACCGTTGAAAATCCTTCAATGTTTATGGTATCTCAGATGCATATAATTCAAGAGCATGCTGAGCAGATCACATGTAACCCACTTACGCCACCTTTATACTACATCGATGGGAGTTGGGTTGGTCTTACACCACACCCTGTAGTAAGTGACCCACCAAAAATATTAGAAGTACATGATGAACCGAAATTAAAGTTCTCACTGATCCAACCTATGGGGTCCAGTGGACTATATACGCAGGAAGAAATTAGTAAAGTCCAAAGAAGCTTGATAATTGGTGTTGAAAGGAAAGCAGTTGAAAACATAATTACTCGTAAAATGGCCGGACTTGATACAGACAGTCGAGGATATTCGACCTTACACCTATTTGACGTAGAAGAAATGAAGGGTTTAGCGAAATCAACTTTCCAGCAAGCGTGGGGTTGGTTTACCGACATTGGATTATTCACTAGCGGAATTATGGGATTTTATTTTATATTTAGACTAGTAAAGTATTGCTTGGAAGTAATTCTATATGCTTTTACCATCTATAAAACGAGAGGTTGCGGACTGATAGTACTTGCCAGTTTATAGAACACATTAGCAACATGGGTATTGCATGAAACAGCTCGGAAAACACCCACACCAGGATCCAACAATATACAGATGGAAGACCCACTTAGTAAGACAAACCTTTACTCCAATCCAAATGCTGCTAGACATTGGCAGTGGCGGTTCGTAGGTCAAGAGATAGGGAGGTCAATTAGAAAAGTTTACTGTATTACCTACTTTTTTAAAGTGATTTAAATTCCAAGTCGATCCTCCGGTCTTTTTGAGATGCAAAGTGGTCAATTACTTTTTCATTAAAGTATTTTATCTTCTTCATTCATGTCCTCTCTATGGTAAGCATAGCTAAAGAAGATAACCTTTCCTGACCCATGGTATTTCTTAAAAATGTCTTTATTCTTTTTAAGGTGGAAAAACAACGTTCACTTTCGACGGTAGTCATAGGGAGAGTACACAAGATTTTTAACAGTTTGACACTTTCAAAAAAGTATTGCACAAATTATTGTTAATATAAAGCTGTAACAAAGCAACTGCACCTTCACTATTGGAAAAATCTTCTCGGTTATATAATACTTCTAATTCAGTTTTAAGTTTCAAATGATTTATGACTGGATACTCCGTTTTAACTAATTTAAACATATCTTGAGGAAAGCTTTTTTTATAATCTTTAAATCGATCTGCGTGAAATAACTGAGACACTGCTAAATGATTACTGAAGCCAAACCTGTTTTTGATCTCAGATGTAATATCAAATTTAATAAATTTTATTCGTTTAATCTCTGAGACTGATGATGTCTCTCCAAATAGTTATTCACAATTTTATTTCTGATGTCTTTAATTTTACATTAAAAACGCCAATACACTTATTTACTGTTATGACATCGATATTACATTTTTGTAATTGATTGAACAATATATCACAATGAGGCATAACTAAATGAAAAAAATTTAACCAGTAAAGAAAATGTTCATTTTGTAAGTAGTTTTTTAAACCAATTGCTTGGTTTATGGTGTTGTTTCCTGATTCATTATCAATGATTTTTTCTAAACAATCTAATAATTCTGTTCGATAGGTATAAACAGTCTCTATGCACTTTGTATTAAAATTCCATCATGTTGGAGCAGCTTTAGGTAATATCACCTTAATAACATTATCTAACACGGCTGTTCTTTTTGGCGATTTTCCAAAGAATGAAGAAAAGCCATGTAATTAGCAAAAAAAAAAATTGTTATGCTTTTATCCTGACTTGATGCTTTTTGTAAAATTAAATTTAGTTGATGAGCGTAACAATGAATAAAATTTGCTGAAGGATAACTTTTTTTTTTAATTTTGGCTTGTACACCTCTAAAAGCACCACTCATTACTGATGCTCCCTCGTAACTTTGTGCTATCAATTTTTCAGGACTTTCATTAATTTTTAGACATTCTAACTTTTTTAAAATTACATCTGTCAAATGCTGCGATATCGTTCCTTGAGGCTGAATAAATTTCTAAAATCTACACACACATACAACACCGTCTAAAACGTATCTAAACACAAAAACTACTTGTACTTTATTCATAACCCAACTTATGTCCATCTTTCAGTTTTTATATATTTTGTACAACACTCATATTTAATAGTAAACACCAAAAACACTGTTTTACTTAATTTCACGACAAGTAGAGATTTACTAATAGAATGTCCACAAATAAAAACATTAAAAACAACGCGACAGAATTTACCGACCAACGCGTACCTAGTCAGCATTAAGACTGCTCACTGCTCTACTGAACTTAGTAAACTTCGTGCGTTACCGTTTCCGTAAAATGTGTCAGGGACATTGTCCCCGCCAGTGTTTTCTCTCTCTTTTGCTTTCTGACGATTCGCGCATAAGTCTATTTCACATTAATTCGTTGTAAATTCGGTCCGTTGCTAGCTTTGAAAACAAGTTGTAGATTGACCCAAGATTTTTAAATTCTATAAATGAGTAATGTAATGAATATGAATGTAGAGGCTCGGTGCTCGGGGGGGGGATACGAATTCCTGCGATCTAGATATTTGAATATTATTGTGCATAGAATGAACTAGAAACTTTAATATATTTTTTAAGAATATTAAAAATATATATATCATATATTTTTAAACTTCAGAAAATGAATAGCTCTATTTTTTTATTTGTATGTGGGAGGTCATTGACCAAATGACCATATAGAAAAGCCGCCAGTGGACACTGAACTGAAGAGGGTAAAAATTGAAGAAATAGGGAAGCAAGAATAGGAAGCTGTGAAAAATAAAACCTATATTATATGGGAAAAATATACAGGGTGCCCCAGATTTAAACGGACATACTCTAGTGGAAGGTAGAGCACACTCAGCTGAGTTCAAAACACCCCTATACTTACCGTTGAATGTGAACCGTTTTTGAGTACGGGGTGTTGTATTTTTGACCAGAACTTTAGTCCGCCATATTTTGAAATGACTGCACATATTTAGATAAAATTTGGTATACATATTATACTATTTTAGGTTAATAAATAGCTTAAGTAATTTTGGAAAAATTCCAGAACCTACCTCCATTTTTTTAATATGGCTCTTAGGGTCGTTAACATCACACTGTGTATTATTTTTTGGTAAATGTTAGTAAACTTTTAAAAAGCCTATGGACCAGTTTATGAAATAATGTCATAATGTTTGATGGCACGTTTATGGATATTCTTCAATAAATTTTCAAAAGTATTGAAAGACCAAATTTGACATTCTACAAATAACACAATCTAGTTGCTAACATCATAATTTTATTAATTCTAGCTAAATACCCCGCAGAAGAGGTTGATATTTGTTTTTGTTTTGACAATTACTTAGTGTTTCTAAGCTTTTTTTAGTTTAAATTTCATCCAAAATAATACACATTCCATTTCTTTCATGAAATAAAAATAATGTTAGTGAAGAGGCTTGAATTAACAAGCACAATTTAAAAAAAATATTAAACACCTTTTGAGAATAACTTGAAAATATTAAAGACAAAAGTTTGCAATTTTATTTTGACAAAATAAATTTATTTAGAACTTTAAATAATTGAAAAAAAATCAAAAACTGTGCAAATAATTAAAACTATCACAGGTATTCAAAATAAATGCCCCCAGCGTCAATACATTTTCGAGAACGTTTAAATGTTTTTCACTGACCTATCAATCACTTCCGGGTTATTTCTAATGTTATCACATACAGTAATAATTTTTTCTAGAAGCTGTTCTCGTGTATTGAACTCTCATTGTACACCTCTGACTTGAGATGACCCCATAAAAAATAATCCAGCGACGAATCCATCTGTTGGTGTAATGCTGGTTCAGATGATCCCGGATCGGTACAGAAAAATCTGGCAAGATATCTCTAAGGAAGTTTAAATAAACCTCACCAGTTAGCCTTTCTTCAAAAATATGGGGCCCTATTAGATGGTTATTGTAAATACCACACCACACATTAATATTAAATCTGTATTGGGAATATTTCTGAATCACTGCATGTGGATTTTCGCTTTCCCAAACATGCTAATTTCTCCAGTTCTTAATTCCGTCACGTGTGAATTGGGCTTCATCGGTGAATAGAACTCTCGATATTGTTCTTCCGTGAGCCAAAATCCACCTACAAAATGTTAAGCGGGGAACGTCGTCACCGTCTTCTAAACGTTGAACTGTTTCAATATGAAATGAATACAAATTTTCCTTCTTTAATGTTCGCCATACTCTTGTGTTAGGTACTGCTAACTCATTACTTATTTTTCTAACACTTATGGATGGATTATTTTCCACAACCTGTAATATTTGCTCTTCTTGTGGAAAAGCTCTGGGACCATGCTCATGCTTTGTCATTGACGGAAATTGTTCATGTTCCCTACTAAATTGGTATACCTCTGAAAACGTTTTATGATCTGGTACACGGCGATTTGGAGAACGCCTTTGATACTCTCTTTTTGCAACTCTCCCATTTCCGTTGCAAAAGCCATACACAAAAATAATATCCGCATAATCTTCATTACTAAATTGAAACGGCATCTTAAAATTTTTAGTTTTATAACTGGTTTTTTATCACTTATTCTAATAATTACTAAAAGCGAACAGCAATTCTTATTTGTAAAATTACACATTTGACATGTGCCTACTTGAGATTTTTAATGCAACAATGTTGTGTTAATCGCATCGTTTTATTACTTATTTTTTATTCGTGAAATAAATGGAATGTGCTTTATTTTGGACGGAAAACACTGAATGTCAAAACAAAAACAAATAACAACCTCTTCTGCAGGAAATTTAGCTAAAATTAATAAAATAATGATGTTAGCAACAAGATTGTGTTATTTGTAGAATGTCAAATTTGGTCATTCCATACTTTTGAAAATTTATTGAAGAATAACCATAAACGTGCCATCAAATATTATGACATTATTTCATAAACTGGTCCATAGGCTTTTTAAAAGTTTACTAACATTTACCAAAAAATAATATACAATCTGATGTTAACGACCCTAAGAGCCATATTAAAAAAATGGAGGTCAGTCCTGGAATTTTTCCAAAATTACTTAAGCTATTTATTAACCTCAACGAGTATAATATGTATACCAAATTTTATCTAAATATGTACAGTCATTTCAAAAATATGGCGGACTAAAGTTCTGGTCAAAAACCATAAAACATCCCGTATCTCAAAAACGGTTCACATTCAACGGTAAGTATAGGGGTGTTTTGAACTCAGCTGAGTGTGCTTTATTTTCCACTAGAGTATGTCCGTTTAAATCTGGGACACCCTGTATATACCCTGGTAATATGGAAAATATCAAATGATATCAGAAATGGAAGAATTCCTTTTTCCACAAATCTCAAACATAATTAGTCATTATCCGCATTGGATCCATATTGGGCGTGATCTACCCCTCGCCAACCTTTTACCTTTTGTTAAGAATATTCCTCACCTTATCCTAAATCTTTTATCATCCCTGATGGAAATATTTCTCTAAAAAAAGTCCGAAATCTCAGAGAATATTTGACTTTTTCAGAGATGTTCAGAGTTGCTCAGACTTATTAAAACTTTTTTAGAGTTTTTCAGAGAAAATTTTCGGAAAGTCTTATTCTGTGGTATACAGACTTTTTTCAGTTTTTTTAGAGAAATATTTCCACCAGGGCAGATTATGCAAATTAACACAAAAATGGAAAAAAAAATTCAAAAGCAAACGGAAGTTATGGAAGGCGATTATAGGCGGGGGTAAATATAAATGGACCGCGCTTGGAAACTTAAACTACAAATTGAATTACTGTATAGAAATAACTTTGTAAATTTTTAATATGATTCCTCAAAACTGAATATCATAGAATTTTTTTTATGTTATCCATATATACCTATATATGTTATGTTGGTAAAATATAAATAGATCGATTATGATAGATTAGTGTAAGCAGAGGATCTTTTTGAATTTATTTCAGCATAGGTATTTAAATTATTGTGTAAACGCGATAGATAAAAGGAATGATGCTTGTAGAAGCATCATTCTTTTTCAAAAGGGGGAGTATTTGTGACACCACCCTGTATAAATCATGAATATGAGTCGTCATACAATGTAGGGCCGCGTGGGCTGGAGAAGTAATTTGCAAAGCTGCAGTTTCTGTGAGAAAGAACTGATAAAGAACCGGCGAGCGGATGTCGGGGAGAAAAAAGAGAGAGATCGGGTACGGGCATCGAAGAGTAGAACACACGGGCCGGGCGGTGTCGTGATTAGATTAAACCAATTTAAAAATCTAAGTAAATTATTATAAATAATTAATAGAATTAAAAATTTTCCCAACCTTATAAACAAAGGATACGTAACTAAAAATAAACTAACTGTTTTAGCCGTGTGTAAGGAGTGAACATTTGAACATTATAAAGATAAAACTTAAACAAATAAATTTGTGGGTTAAATATAAGTGTGTTGATGCGCCGACAGTGGCCACGAGAGCCGAGGCGTTTTGGAGAAAACTGATAAGTATACATTTTAAATTGTTTGTTTTGTAGTTTGAGTTGTTTTGATTCCATTTACTCGTAATCGAGATTTAGGGGTGGTTTTATAAGTCACACTTACTTATCTGTAAATACTGATCCTCTGAGAAAGAAAAATTTTTTTTATAATATGCTGTTTTTCTAAATTTTAGTTTAAATTAAATCTTTGCATTATTTGGTTATTCAGATCATATGTTAACAGTTTGAATTTTAGATGTATTTCAATAAACAACAGAAAACGTCAAACGAGTTGTTTTTTTCCATTTTTTTTTCTTTAAATCCTGTAGTTCTTGAAGTGGCAAAACTGGGGTTAATAAATCAATATTTGGGCTACGAGCTTGGGGTTCGGTCCACTTTACCTGCAGGCCCGACTAAGGGTTTGTAACATGACAAGAAATTGTTTTACTTAAGTGTTTAAACTTATTTAGATTGGTAATTTGTTTCATAGTGCTGGGCAACTTATTGTACATTATAAGAAAGCTATAAGTTGGTGAATCTTTAAAGTAAGAATTTTTGTGCTTTGGGACCAACAAAGTATCACTATGACATGTAGTATATTGACGATTACTATTTACGGTTAAAAACAGTGTAATATTCTTTTTGACATACAAGACATTTTAAATTAAATATTCATGATACTGTTAGCAGTTTGTTATAAATATATTCCTACATGACGCCAATTAGAGATGGGCGATTATGAATGATTTGTATAATCGAGATATCATTCGATTACTAATTTTGATAATCGATTATGAAATTAGTAGTTGAATGATCTCCATAATCGATTGATGACTACTAATTGGTATTACTAATTGTTGCTTTAAATTTAAATAAAAAAATTAAAAGCCCTATTACATATATTTATTTATTACTTAGTTTATATATTTTATTATTACCAATCTACATAATAGTTTAATAGGCTTCATCACTAAAATAGGCGTTTATATCATAATCCATTGTAACAAATGTCTGCTACAAATTTTAAATTAGGTGCTTCTCTTGTTAGATTCTAGGTTAGAATTTATAAATTATGTTAATTGAGAGTTAAACCAGCCCTCTTCCATCAATTAAGGTAATTGATAATTAACTTGAAGAAAGAAGTTACCCGACAAATGTAAAACGCCTAATTTACATTAATTCATAATTATTCCTTAATTTCCAGTTCATTAAGTATTGTAAAACCGGGCATAAACGATTTATTAAACATGCAAGTTAAACTATTATATAAAAAAACCTCAAATGTTTTTACGTATAAACGTAGAAATCAATTAGGTTGACTAGTATACTACCTAAGAATCGTAGA